>CM076574.1:1025061577-1025317713 GCA_034641835.2 Pinus albicaulis
AATATGTATAAAGGGGCACTTTTTACCCCAAAAAAATCAAATATCCACTGAGAATAAAAGATCTAAAATATATATAAAAGAAGACTCAAACCAGGCCTCTAGGCAGAAAAACCCCAAAAATAGATCTCACATGTCAAAATTTAAAGACTAAAAGAACATCACTGCATGCACAATCTAAAACCCATGAGATTTCATTTCCTACAAAACAAAGGACAGAATCTTACCCTTTCTCTCCCAAAACCCAGCCCAGCTCAAAAAAATAACAACTGACAATAAGTCCCAGAAAGACGAGAAATACTGTATTCGTCATTAAACAAGAGGGTGTTCTGCTTGGATTCGAGCCAGATGAGCATATTCTTATCCACAACATCCACTCGCACTTCACAGGAAACTTGGCGGGAGGAAAGCGGGTGCCCATTCTCTGGAGGGTGCCCGCTACTGTGTCGAACCCCGGGAAGCTCCAAGGGCGAAGGTCTCCCTGGGGATTTCTCTTCGATTCGCCGTCCATTTTCGGTGTCGATCGACAGTTTACCCCGCTTATATTCGTTGACGATTTCTGTCAGTTCCCCGATCGAAGCAACCCACCTCGCGTCTCGCCCACTGCGGCCACAAACCAAAATCCATTCAATCCATTCCTCCTCACACAAACAAACATGGTCCTCACCCTCCTCCTGCTCCTCGTCCTATTAGCAACCAAACTGGCCCTCCGGCGGCCTCCAAGTTCAATCACAGGTCTGCAGAAGAAAATAATGCACCTTCAAAGACCATCCCCAGATCGAATCCCTTGGATCCCCTTGCGGCCAAACTTGCAGAGAGACTCAAACAGAGCTCCATAGAAAAATTCCGTCCTACCAAGAACGCAGACGGAAGCAGGATTGACGCAAAAAAAATGCAATAAGTGAAATCAAGGTGAACAGGAATGTTCACTCTTCCTCGAATGGGCGCTCCGTGCCCTCTTCTCCCACGAGTTGTGCTTCGGCGCCTTCTACGACCGAGGTGAGGAGCCAAAGAAGGATGCATGTGGCCTGTGAGGAAAAAAGACCGGTTCCTTACAAGGAGAGTGTGCCCAGCATCAAACAGGGGCAGCTGGAGAGATAAGGCAGAGCGGAGCGAACGAGGAGGAGCTGGTGCAACTGGCGGCGCAGTTGAGCGGACATTATACAAACACGTGTCTAATTTTAATTCGTTCCATGCACGGTAGAAAACAGTGTTCATTGGCTAGGGTGAACAGTGTTTGCTCACCCCAAGCCCGCAAAGAAAACGCCTCTGGCGTAAATATATATATTAGATTTTATTAAATTAAAATAAAAATGTTAATATTAAAATAAAAAATTAAATTAAAAAAAAAATATTAAATTTTAATAAATAAATGAATAAACAAATAAATTTTGAAATAAAAATTAAATTTTAAATATAAGAAAAAAAAAACTTTGTTAAAATAAAAAGTTAAAAAACTTTAAAAATCAATTAAAATTGAAAAATTGAAAAAAATAAATTAAAAAATATATATTAAATAAAAAACAAATTAATTTGAAAATATTATGTTTAACTTAAAAAAAAAATCTAATTTTAAATACACAATTTTAATTGAAATAAAAAAAATATAAAAATTTTATGTAATTAAAAATTATATATATATATATATATATATATATATATATATATATATATATATATATATATATATATAATTCAAATAAATTTAAAAAAAAAATACAAAATTTACTAAATTAAAAAAAAAAAAAAAATTGAAAAAACTAAACATAAAGTTTAATAATAAAAAATATATATGAAAAAAAAAATCAATTAAATAAAAAAAAATACAAAATTTAATAAAAATTATTAAAAAAATTTAGAAAAAAAAAATTAAAAACAAAAAAAAATGAATAAAATTTAAAAAAAAAAAAAAAAAAAATTTACAAAAAACAAAAACAAATTAAATTTCAAATATAAAAATTAAATTAAAAAAAAAAAAATTTTAAATTTTTTGAATTAAAAAAAATCAAATTAAAAATATATATATATATATATTAAAAATTAAAAAATTAAAAAATAAAAAAGAATTTTTTGATCGTGGTGGCGCCGCTAATCGGCCTCCCGCCCAGGTGACGGTGGAGGCCGGCCGCAAGGTGGGAGGCCGATTCCGAGAATCGCCCTCTCGCGGCGGGAGGCTGATTCCGGGAATCGCCCTCCCGCAGCAGGAGGCCGATTCCGGGAATCGCCTTGAGGCCGATTCCGGGAATCGTCCTGAGGTTGATTCCGGGAATCGCCCTCCCGCGACGTGGGAGGGCGATTCTCGGAATCGGCCTTTCCCACAATCGGCCTTTCCCGGAATCGGCCTCCCACGGCCGAAGGTCGATTCCCGAAATCGGCCTCCCGCAGCGGGAGGGCGATTCCCGGAATCAGCCTCCCGCAGCGAGAGGGCGATTCCTAGAATCAACCTCTCACCGCGGGAGGGCGATTCCCAGAATCGGCCTCCCGTGGCGGGAGGGCGATTCCCGGAATCGGCCTGAGGGCGATTCCTGAAATCGGCTTCTCTCCGCGGGAGGGCGATTCCCGGAATCGGCCTCCCGCCCAGGTGGCGACGGAGGCCGACCGCTGGGCAGGAGGGGCACTGCATGCAGCCTCCCCGCCCACCCAGCGACCGGCCTCTGCCACCACCTAGGCGGGAGGCCGACTAGCGGCGCCACCACGATCAAAAAATTCTTTTTATTTTTATTTTTTATTTTTTTATTTTTTAATATATATATATATATATATATATATATATATATATATATATATATTCAAAAAATTTAAAATTGTTTTTTTTTAAATTCAAATTTTTTATTTTAAATTTAATTTGTTTTAATTTTTTTTGTTTTTTTTTGTTTTTAAATTTAATATTTTAGATTAATTATTTTTTAAATTTAAAATTTATTCATTAAATTTATTAAATTTTAATTTAATTTATTTTATTTTTTTTAATCATTTAGTTTATTTGGTTTTTCATTTTTAAAATTTATAAATTGTTCCATTTAAAAATAAAATAAAAAACAGTAAATTTATGGATATTTGTTTTTTAATTATTTGCACGTGGTTTTTTTTTTTTTTTTTTTTTTTAATGATAGTTTTTTTTATTATAGTTCTTTTATTTTAATTTTCTTTTTCAATTTTAAATTTTTTTTATTTTTTTTTCAATTTGTTTTTTTTTTTGTTGATTTTAAAATTTTTATTTTTGTTTTCTTATTATTATTATTTTTTTTTAATTTAAATTTTTAAATTTAATTTTTTCTTTTTTATATTTTATTTTTTTTATCTAAAATTTAATTTTTTAATTTAAATTATTTTTAAATTTTCTATTTAAATTTTTTTTTTTAATTATATGGATTTTTTTAATAACTTAGAAAAAAATGTTTTTGATGTTTTTTTTTTTTTTTTTTGTTAATTTTTGTTTTTTTTGTTTAAATTATGTGTTTTTTTTTTAAAATTTTGTCATTTGTTTTGATATAATTTTCGTATATTTTTGTTTTTTTTGTTTTATTTATTTATTTGTTTAAAATCTCTTATTTTTACGAGCTTTACGAGTTAATTTTGGTTTTTTTTACATTTTTATTGGTTTTTTTATTGTTTATATATATATATATATATATATATATATATATATTTATTTATTTATTTATCTAAGTTTTGTGTTTTATTACCAACATGAAAATCACCACTCTAAAAAAAAAAGGTTGATGCTACATCAATACGTTTCAAAATTAGCATGAAAATCACCGCTCTAAAAAAAAAAAGTTGATGTTGCATCAATACGTTTCAAAATTAGCATGAAAATCACTAACATTTTAAAACAAATATTCATACTTCATAAATAAAAATATTAGAGTGTCAAAAATGTGCTCAAAAAAAAAAAAGGTGTAGTTTGGTCGCTTCCTTTGATTGGAGTTGATTTATGGGATACCATCTTCCTTATTTCATGCCCTTTGAGATCACTGTGCAGGCCTGAAATATGGTCGTATCGGGCACGATGATAGAAGGTGCCTCGGTTAGTATTTTGTCCTCAACTACATGGCAAGCTTTGGGTTCTCCGCAGCTTGTGCCTCTTACTCAGAATCTGTTGGATTTTAACATAGGAACAATTCAACCATTAGGGATCCTTCTGAAGTTTCCTATTACTTTGGGAGGGAAAACCGTCTATATAGATGTGATGGTGGTCCAAGGCCCCTTGGGTTTTAATTTACTTATGGGGCGCGACTATGCTTATGTCATGGGCGCGCTTGTCTCTTCCCTCTTTTATGTGATCTGTTTTCCACATGAAGGTCGGATCGTGACCATTGATCAACTTTCACTCTTTGGTCCTGCTGTGACATCTGGTCTACTGTCGTCCCTTCCTATTCCTTACCTGCTGGTGATATATTCCCCACCACAAGTCAATTATGTGGCCACTTGTTCCATGTTTGCGTCCACTGATAATTCAGCCAGCGAGGTAGTACACAATGTACTGGTGGCATTGGATCCTAATTTCCAAAGTTTTGTTCTCCCGTTGGATGATAAACTCTTGGAAACCATGAATTCTTATTCATCATGATCAGATCTTCAAAGCATATTTCGTTTTCTTGTGTCAAGCTCCTTAAAAAATGAAACAAGCTTCTTGGGGAGCATAGTTATTTTTCTTGTGTTAAGGTCCTTAAAAAATCAAACAAGATTCTTTCGGAGCATAGTTCATTTTCTTGTGTCAAGCTCCTTAAAAAATGAAACAAGATCTTTGAAGCATATGCCCTCACTTGATTGTTTTCACTAGAATCTTCGCGAAGCGGAGAGCTGGAAGTTTGTTTTGAGGATATGGCCAAAGAATTCCCCTTTAGGCTTATTGTTCCCACAAAATAGGAACTACTCTAAAGGATAAGATTTTCTCCCATTATTTGAGGGCCCATATCCTCCTCCTCCATGGTTATATAAGGAGACCACTTTGACCTCTGCTACCCTAGTTAGTTAGAAGCAGCAATCTTAGAGAGGAGAAGCAATTATAGCTTCGGGAGAATAGATTAGAGTGTAATTGTTTTTGTCTGTTAGGAAAATAGTGATATCTTAGACCTTTATGTATAAGGGTGTCGTAAACGCGCTTGGATACGATCTTGTCGAAGGAGAGCCTCAACATCAAGGCTTGGTTGTAAACTCCCCTTGTCTTTATCATAATAAAATGCAATTGATGTTTATCTTCCAGTCTTGTTTACATTTATAATGAGATTTATAGCATTCCTTGATCAGTTAGATAGGTTGTAATTGTTTTATGTTTGTCGTGATTTTATGCTTATCGTGGTGCCTTGACTATCTGTACAGATAATCAAACATTGGTAGCAGCGTGTATCGAGCTTGAGAAGAGCGACGCATCAAGAAACTTCAACGAAATATGACTACATAGCATCAGAACAAGGTAGGTCATCTTCCTTGCTTTGAATTTCATTTATAATCTATGAAGGTAGATGTTAGTATGTTTTTGTAGTTGCTAGACCCACCCTAGGGCTAGAGGGATCGCCTTTGTCCACAGATGGGGTTTGCCTTCACAACAGTATCTATTCACATTGGTATCTACCCTTCAACCTGAAACTTGAGTTCAATATATAGAGAGATTGAGGTAGTTTCAGATCTATTAAGAGAGGGATGGATTCCTCCCATGAAGGGATTTGAGTTCCTTGGACCAAGGGATAAGCTCCATGAGTGGAGGGATAAAGCTCGAATTGGTACGAATCTAGAGGCTTTCAGTTGGGAGAATATTCAACCAATTAGGCTTCTAGAAGTTACTTTTTATTTTTACTTGCTTTTTATAGGGGTGCGCAGGTTTTAGTGTCGAACATAGCGGTGATCGTCACAGCTAATGGGAGGAGCATCAGCGCATGCACAGGAAAAGGCTAGGAAAACCATGCAGGTAATATTTTAAGGGTCTTACAGAGCCTTTCTCCAATTTCCAAGACTTGATTTAGGAATATGAGTGTTTTTTACCTCTAAGGGAACATGATATGGATGGTGATAGACCCATATGAACAGTCAAATGTCTTGGTGAAAAAATTACATGTAACATATTTCCCCCTAAAGTGTGAAGTTTAAGAAATTTTTGCTAAAGAGTGAAGTGATTTATCATTCTCTGGATTGGATTGGAGACACCATTCAAAAACTTGTAAAAAAATTCAATACAAATATATATCATCGCTGAGGTAGGCATTCCTATACTCAGAGAAAAACTAACTAAATGTTCTAGTACAGATATGATTTTAGTATTTCATCAAAAATAGACACATTATGAGTGCATCCATTTGTCATAAGAAGTCTACAATATAATGAAAAATAAAACTCCTCACATCCTGGATGGTGGAAACTAGATCCACAGTCTTGATTTCTCCTTCTCAAACTAGTACGAATCTATCCATGCGATTGATTATGTCGAAGTCGAACATGGTAGAAACCACTTGATTACCGATCAATGATGAGAACCGTTAACAAGTGTCAGAGAAGCCATCAATAACGACAATGGCGCTCAAAGTACTTCAGCACAATCTATGAAGTGTGAATGAATGATTTGCAGCCGAACACCCATAGAATAATTCAATCAAAGGTCAATTATGAAAACCTATCATCGAAGACGAGAAACCTACCAGTAGGGCATGCAGATTCCAAGGTACTGATAGGATTCTAGATCAACTTTCTAGATAATGAGCTGATGTAGATAGAAATTTATCTGTTGCAGGAAATCCTATGACATGAAACCATTAGATCAAGTTTTGAAGAAATATTGTACAAGGACTGACTTAGGGACGGTCAACGCAAATGGAGACAAAGGTTTGCAATGAATTGTATATTGAAATTTCTCTTGAACACATAACGACATTGTAAATGTCTTGGCAGCATTTGACATAAATAAAATACCCAATAACCGGCTGAAGACCTTCAATGTGGTTTGATTAAATTTAAGACAAAGGATTTCCCAACCCAGGTACAAGTGTAACAAAGTGTCGTGTTCAAGAGCGACATGCTGCTTTCTAAAACGAGGCCAAAAATGAATTCTTTTTCTCTCTTTTCCCCCCACCATCACTGGAAAGTACCTCTTTATTTTTTCAAGCTTGAGGAGGATAACATTTTCTTTTTGTGTAAGCTCATCATTCAAATGATTCCATCTTAGTATTAAAAAATAACCCTAGGAAGGAGTGGTTTTGTCCTGTTGTGATCAACAGGTCCTATACTGTTTAATTTTAACGAGTCCAGTATAGGAATAACTCGGCGTTTTTCAGTTTTAGAGAGTCAGAAGAAAAACATAAGTAAAATCCATGATTGTTATTTTTCGTAAATTTAGTCCCTCAAGCTAGAAAAAGGATAAAATAATGTAGGAGAGAACTCTATTGACCATGATTAGTCAACATATAATTTTTTCGTAACTAGTCCAAGTTAGTCCGGAAAAGGTAACTTATACTAAATGGGTGACTGTTCATTTACTTTAACAAGTTCGAATATTCAAGTTCTCGACGATGTTTTCATGTTTAGAGAGTCTTAAAAGGGATTAAAATAGGACTCCAAGGTTTCGATTTTTCGTATTTTTATAGAGTCCGAAAAAATGATAAAAGTGTACTCAATGTCAAAATGATTGTTTTCATCAAAATCCTGTGTCCTGCAAAAAAACTCAAATAATTATGAACATCTCCTCTTAAAAAAGGAAAAATATTTTGATTTGACTTTTTAAAAGTAAAATAAATAAAATAATATTATTTTATTCATTTAAAACTACAAAAATAAGTTTAAACAAGTCATTTTCACCTTTTGATTTTCAGAACATAGCAGAGAGAGCTTTTGCCCAAAAACTTCTAGAGCTGATATTTGAAGAATTGATCGACCATTTCGAGAAATTCCATACCAGGTAATACACATCATCATTGTCTTTGTTTTCATCCACTTAATTTTTAATTTAAGCTTTCATGGCATTTTTAGAGGGAAAAATATGTTTTAAAATCTGCCCTTGGGGTGTGTGGGTTCTCGTGGAGAAAACCGTGCACCGCGGAGATTTTCTAAAAGAAAAATCATCGGGGCCCCATGGGTTTTGTGTATAGCACATGGGAAAAAATTCACTGTCTAAACATAGAACCTGCGCAGGTGTTGTGGGGTTTTGAAAAACAAAAATCTTTCCATCAAAATGGCTCAACTTTCTCCCAACTGATTTTTAATGATTAAATTGTTGGTGTGTAGGTATAAAATCATGTTTGAATGGAGCGAAAGAGAGCATGAACTCATGGACAATGAAGCCATGGATGATACGGAAATTATGTGCTCATTAAAAAAATGTGGCTTGTACAAGATTTGGGTGATTCAGGGCATGAAAATAGAGGTCGAGCTAATGACCTAGTTGGTGAATGCATGGGATATCCAAGATCAATGTTTCATTATCGGATACCATCATCTTGTGATCGAGTCAGAGGACATATATTTCCTTACTGGATTTCCTTGTAGAGGGAGGAACATTTCCTTATTTGGGACTAGACCAGGAGGTCTTCCCACTGCTACTTACAAGGCTCAATATTGTAGCCGAGATTCAGAGCTAAAGGACGGTCGCATAGATATAAAAACTATTGTGCGACTAGACCTAAATATCACAACATTTACGATTACTAGATTATGTAGGAGTGCATCTCAGCATGTGGCTACCAAATCACAGATGCATACGATAGTTGAATGTTTCGAGGGAACAATTTTCAACTGGAGTGAAGGAGTGTTGGCTAATATGAAGGGCCAACTCACGAGAGCTAAGAATGGGAAGTTGAAAAACTTAGGATATGGGATCATTCTTATATCTTTTGCTTTAGAGAGGATCCCACTCCTTGCACCTCAGCAGTCTCCAGTGGATTCCACGGGTCCTCAGGAACCTTGTTTTTTGCATTGGGTAGCATTGATGGCTTGCCATGGTGGCGAAGGTGGTGCAGTGGTTCGTTTTAATTCTCATTATTTCACATGGCTTAGGAATCAGATATTCATGATTGAATATTTTCCTTATGCAAGGATGGATTATAGAGGTGATCCTAAGACATCTCTTCCACCAAGGGCATAGTGGGATGATAAAGGTTAGTGAATCATTTTGAAGTTTTTATATTATCTAATTTTTATTTGATTTTTTATTGTCCAATACTGACAAAAAAATTTAAATGCAGATGTCAGTCCAACACGACCAGCAGCACTTCGTTGCTTTGACAAGCGAGAGGCACAACCTATATAGGCCCACCAAAGAATGATGCAGCATATATCCTGGCAGATCTGGAGCACAAGCTAGAGAGGTTGACTATGGATATTCCAAAGACAGGGATAGATGATATACCTCTCAGGCTTCAGAGACATGTGACAGGGGTCCTAGGTCCATTCAGGAGATTTTTGCACGGGGTGGCACGCACTATAGTTTTTTATTGTGATCATAATCGTGGATAGCTGATGATTAATGTAGATTGACATTTTTTTTTGTATCAGTATCTTTTATATCATAAGGTGTTTGATACCTATGATCACAAAAAATGTAATATTTTTAGACAAAAACTATTTAACCTAATAATATTACTAACTTCGTTCTCTAAGTATCTTGTTCAACATGGATTTAATGTTGTTTTGTTTTACTTTTTAATGTTGCAGATTTCTATTTAAAACTCGATTAACTAATGCCTCAGCCAATGTGTTTAAATTTCTTGAAATATGTTGATATTCGATATAATAAAAATGTCTTTCCAAGAGACGAAACTTCAAAAACATTATTAACAAGGCTAGATTTCTGATAGCATAAACACCATTTAAATGTAATACAGTGAGTTGTGAATCTAACCTAACGATCAAACGTCGAATAGCAAATGCGATGGCATCAAAGAATCTCTCGGGCTATTAGAATTTCCTCTATTGAATCCTTACCCAAATAAAAAGCTCATCTATCTAAATCACTTAAAGCTAATGGATACTCTTCTTTTAATATCAATAAATCCTTCCATGCTTGCCTCCATCCCCGCCCCAAAACCCGATCTAGCACCCCTCCCTTAGCCAAGGTAACCCTCCCTTACATTTAAGGCGTTACTGATCACCTTTCTAGAATTCTCTCTAAAATGAACATCAAAACCTTCTTTAAACCCCATCGAACCCTGAACCAGCTCTTTAGGCCTCCCAAGGACAAAAATGAACCCCTCTCTTGCTCTGGCGTATATGATATTCCCTGCTCTTGAGATAAGTCCTACATAGGAAAAACTGGAAGATCTTTTAAAACCTGTTTGAAAGAACACATGGCTGACACCTACCATAACTATGTAGCCAAATCAGCCATAGCTGAGCATTCCCACTCTACTAGCCATCTCATTTGCTTTGATAAATCTAAAATCCTTTGCTCCCATCCATTTCCATTCCAACCGGATCATTAGGGAAGCCCTTGAGATTGAGAAGCATCCCAGTAACTTTAATCGTGATGACGGGTATCATTTAAGCCAATATTGGAGGCCCACCATCCATTATATGTCTTCTAAACTAACCTAAATTCCTTTCCCCCCGCCCTCCCGCTCTTTCGACTCTTTTCCTCTCCTATCATCTCCCCTTTCATGTCCTTTCTCTTCCGACATTAATTCATTTCATTCCATTCTTTGGCCCTCCTTTGATCATTTCTTAATGGGTTTTTTCCTCCCTAAAATTTATTTATTTATTTTTACATATTTATTTTATTTTTATTTTATTTTCAAATATTCTATTAATCTTCATAATTTAGCAATCTTATTAATCGCTTTAATATTAATTTCGTGGCTGACCCAATATTGTAACAATTAACTATTAATTATTCATTCCCATTTTTCGGCCTCATCTCGTAAATCTAAATAAATCTACGTTTTAAATCCCTCTTTCACTTACCCCCCTCTCTATATTATTATTAATTCAATACCCTTTTCTATATTTATTCATCGAATGCCCTATCCCTTATTCATTCAATTCATTATATTTCTAATTATAATAACAATTTTAATCCAAAGATCTTGATTTGAATGTTAATATTAAAATTAAATCAAATTAAATCATATTTTCAAATAACATCTTAATTAATATTACAAATCCATTATTAATTTCCCTAACGGTCACTTATCTATTATTAATTTATATTTTCCTCATAATAGTATAATATAAAAAATTTAAAAAATTTAAAAATATTAATATCTATTTCTAATATTGTTTTCAATTTGTTGACTCATTTAATTCTGTTAACCCTTTAATCTAATGGCTAAAAAAAAAATTTCGCTCCCTATAAAATATTGATCTAGCACTCTTCTCATCTTATGCTTTAGCTTCATGCCCCTGAAGATGGGTGAAGTTTTCACTCGAAACATCGGGCTCAACGAGCAATCTACATAGTTCTCCAAAAGTTCTCAACATTATGTTTATGACTATGGAAATCTCCATTCTCTAACTCAATGACTGCACTATATTCTGCAATATTTTTCGTTGTTTGACCAACGCATATCCCATGCAAAGATACTAACTCATCGGTGGGTGAATAGATAACCCATGCTATGGAAGAGATGTTCCATGTACTATGACAGGTGTTGTTAGCAAAACCAATGTAAGTTTGAAGGGATGTCGACATATGCAATATCAAGAGTAATCAAGATAACCAGCGAAAGTAGTAACAGTCGTTAAACAAAAAGAACTATCCTAAGGCACATTGTTCTAAGATGTAACTAATGTATTAGGGAGATCTTCACACGAAAATTCATGCATAATATCTCTTGAGATAAAGACCATTTTTGGATTTATCTAAAGAGGCACCATCATAATCAACTAATTCATAGGCTCCTTTTGCAAGAACACGCTTAACAATATAGGGACCATGCCACATCGGTTCGAATTTACCAGCGCCTAGCTTTTCGTGAGCTTTATCATATAGTAAAACTAGGTCACCTTCTAAATAAATGAGATGGTTAACACTTTGATCATACTGATCTTTAACACATTTTTTCTAATCTTCGGTAGCTAATGCAGTGGTGCGACAAGTCTCATCTAACTGTGCTAGGTATAGAAAGTGTTTTTCCTCTTCAAAAGTAGTTGGTAACAATTCAATGGCTAACTTGAGTGACGGTATTTCACATTCAATGGGTAGCACAGCTTCTAAAACATAAACAATTTGAAAAGGATTGAACCCTGTAGCAGTTTTTGCAGAGGTATGGTATGCCCATAATTCTGAAAAAATCATGGTATGCCAATTATATTTATGAGTTTCGACAATCCGTTTAATAATTGTGGTTAAAACCCTGTTGACGGCTTCAACTTGACCATTAGCCTATGGGTAATATGGTGTAGAATTATCATGGTGTAGGCCAAGTTGATTAGAAAGTCCGGTCATCATAATATTTCAAAAATGGCTTCCATGGTCCGTAATGATAGCTTGAGGGACACCGAACCGAGCAATGACATGATTGAATATGAAAATTGTTGCAGTTTTTCCATCAGCAGTGAATGTAGGCATTGCCTTATCCCATTTGGTAAAGTAATCTACCATGATATTAATATACCCATACCCCCTAGCCGAGTGAGGATTACATGTAATGAAATCGACGCCCCATTTGGTGAAAGGACCAACAACAATGATTGGGTGAAGAGAAGTTTGCAGTGCACGCATATTTCGATAAAAAATATGGCAATTGTGGCATTTTCGAACTGCGATAATACAGTCTTTGAATAAAGATGGCCAAAAATAACGAGTGTGCAATATCTTTTGGGTTGTGGCAAACCCATAACTATGACCACCACACGCTCTAGACTGGCAGTCATTAAAAACCCTTTCAAGCTCTTCATGAGTTATACAACGTCGAAACATAGAATCGGCACCATGATGATAAAGGGTGTCATCAACAATATTGTATTGTTGAGATTGGTACCGGATTCTATTTCAATCCAATCATGAATGCTCTAAGAAAAAGGTTTGGGTTTGGAGATATATAATGATATATCCACACCAAGGATCTAAAGTACTGATTAGAAATAGAGATTCATCCGCGATAGGATTCTTTGCCACCGTTTCAGACTCAGTATTGGTAAAATCACACATAAGTTCAGCAAACACTAGTGATTTCTTAAACTTGGATTTCTCAAACTCCAAATAAAAATCTTGCAGGATAAAAATCCATTTGGAGTATTTTCCCCCGAGCAGTTATTTTGTCAAAATGTACATCATCGGGTTGCAATTAGATATCATTGTGGTTTTGTGAAATAATATGTAATGACGAAAATGTAGGACAACTTGAACTGTTTCCAAGGCCAATTTATCCACATATGAATACTTGATTTTCGTCGGGTTGAGATTTTGAATTAGGTAATAGATCACATGTTTGTTGTTAGATTCATCCTCTTGAACTAAAACCATTTGAATTGTGGAATCAGATGCAACTATGTATAAAAATTAATCCAGGTAGTAATTGGGCGGGTGCAATAATGGTGCATGGGTCAACACATTTTTAAGTGCATCAAAATATTTATCGGCAATCTCATCCCAAATTAATGGAAAATCTTATTTCAACAACTGGGTAAAACCTTTTGCTAGATCTGCACAGTTTGAGATAAACCTACATAAAAAAAATTCTTTCCCTTGCAAACTCTAGAGTTGGGGAAGAGTGGAAGGAGGAGGTAGGTTAATGATAGCCTCAACCTTCGATGGATTGACACGAATGCCCTCTTTAAAAAAGACGAACCCAAGTAAGCATCCTGATTGTACACAAAAAACACATTTGTGTTGATTCAAATGAATGTTGTAATGCCTACATCTCATAAAGATAACACGTAAGTGCGTAGGATGATCTTTTCTATGTAAAGAATGAGTAGGTAAGTCATCCAAGAAAGGTTGTACAATATGTTTGATATCGTGAAACGCATAAGACATAGCTCTTTGAAAACTTGCACCAACATTTGTCAGTCCAAAAGGTAATTTACAGTATGAAAACATGCCCCAAGGAAATATAATTGTTGTTTTAGGTTGATCAGCAGGGAGTAAACCAGAAAAACCATCCATAAACGAAAAAAAATCATTTCTGGCACAATCATCAACAATTTGATTGATATAGGGTGTAGGGTAGTTGTCTTTGGGACAAGCCTTGTTTATATCTCGATAATCGACACATACTCTGATTTCCCCTTGTTTTTTCGTTACAGGGACTATATTAGATACCCAATATGTTAAAGGAATAGGATAAATAAATCTTGCACGTAATAATTTTTCAACTTCAACTTTTATTGTTGCATATTTTCATGGATTTATTGGACGTAATCTCTGTCTAATAGGCTTGGCATCCAGGTTTGTCGTGATTTCATGAATAAAAATCTTAGGATTGATACCTGGCATCTCTTCGTAAGACCAGGAAAAAATGTCTCGAAATTCTTTAAATAGGGCTTTGTAAGTTTTAATCTCTTCAATTGAATAAGAAGCACCTATATGAATGTTTCAATTATTCCATGTTTCATCAATATGTCAATAGGAATTATTGTAGAAATATTTCCCAAATTTTTCTCAGAATTTGAATTTATAATCGATGTGGGATTTTGAGGTTCCTTGACATAATCAATCGAAAATATGGATGAAAATAATATTCAATTTTATCAAGGTCAGGAAAAAAATAAGATTGATGATGCATATCATCCCATGGAAAATCATCCAATGACAAGATTTCATGAATGTTTTCATCAGTTGCAAATACATGTTGAAAAGGATCTAGAAATTATGTCAAAGTTGATCTTGATATAGAAGATGATTCTTCACTGATCACATTCATTTGACCAGTAAAAGTTGATGAGGTGTTAGAAAATGATTGTACTGCTACATATTCCAATTCAAAAGGACTTAAAGGCATCTCACCATCATAAGAGTCCAATTATGATTCTTAAGGCACAGTCCATGTGTCATCAAATGGCAGTGTGCTTGATGTGATCATATTGATATTGGAAATGGTTCGTGGTACGTTGGGAGAGGACATAGAGAAATTTTCCATGAGAGAGGAATCCTTCATTAACCCTACACCAACATCTTCGTACGGGATAATCGACTTTCCAACATGTTGGATACTATCTGTAGAAGTAGGGTCTAAAGCGAAGTAAGACAACTGATCGATTTTAACAATATTTCCTGTGTGAGGAAACATTATTATACAAAATACTGATGAAACAACAACAGTCATTGTGTAAGACCAACTGTGACCCAAAAGAAGGTTGTAATCAATAAGAGCATCAACAACTTCCACCTCTAGGTTTACGGTTTTTCCTTCTACTTCTATAGGCAGATCCTAGAGTATTCCATATGAGTGAAAACCTCTTCCATCAAAGGCTTTAAGGATATTCGATGATTGGTTGATTGTTGGAGAACCAATATTTTTCCAATAGGCTAATGACATTATACACATAGATTCCCCTTCATCAATTAGAGTGCGAAAAACTCGTCTTGATTTGACTAATACTGGAATTTGAAAATCTATTTGATGTGGGAGTCTAGGTACAAAATTTTCGAGATCAAAGACCATTAGATTCGAGTCTTGAGGATCAATAGCTCCTATTGTTGATAATAGTAATTTCCTTTGAGCTGGACAAGATTGTAGCACTTCTAAGGCCGACATTTTTGAAGGGGATATGGCCAAATTTTCAACAATGTTGTAATTCTGAGCGGCTCTCGCATGTGGATTGAAAGGCGATTTTCGAAGTACACCTTTTGCAGGTGGTTTAATTACTAAATCAGGTTTAGGTTTATTGATTTGTAAAGGTTTATAAAATAAAGGATTTGTTGTTGGTTTTTGACTGGATGATTCAGTCTCTTTACCAGTTACAGGACTCTTAGATCCATAATCTTCAGATCGTGTCGCAACCATTACCTG
Organism: Pinus albicaulis; assembly: GCA_034641835.2. Lineage (NCBI taxonomy): Eukaryota > Viridiplantae > Streptophyta > Pinopsida > Pinales > Pinaceae > Pinus > Pinus albicaulis. Next base: position 1,025,077,450 of record CM076574.1, read on the forward strand.
AGACATCATTGAAATATATGTTGATGAATTGGAAGAAGATATGATCATTTTATTATCTTGAGATGGAAAAGGATCCTTCATGACAGCAAGTGTGGATGAAAATTTGAAAAATTTGGATACATCGGCCCGATGTGGGCACTCTTTGGTATAGTGTTCCTCGTCACAGATAAGACAAGGATAACAAGGTTTCCCCTTTTCATCTGATGGTTCTATTTTTTCCATTTTCTCTTTAGGAGATGTGTTTTGTTTATTTTTATTCTTCCCTTTCTTCTTATTACCGGATTTAGCTTTAGTCGTGGATGAGTCTACAACGTGAATTTTGGAAAAAGTTTCGAGGGAATAATATCCTTTAGGTGAATCTGGTAGATTTATAATTGGAGAAGTAGGTTTAGATGACCTCTTATTACTCTTTGTATTATTAATTGTGCCAATTATGTCGTCTGCAGAATGAGAACCAGACGGAGTTGCAGTAAGTTGACATGGGCATGGTATATCAGGAATATTTTCATATAGATTACCAGGCTGTGTATATACAAGGTATAAGTACTATGCTTGAGCTATGACCTGTTCTTCAGTGACAACACCTCCCTTAGCTATGCCTTCAGTGATTTTTGGAAGTAATGATTTAATAAACCATTCTGCCAAAATTTGGTCTAGAATAAAAACTTTCACTAAACGTCGTCTACGTTTCCATTCATGTATGTGATCTAAAATGTATGTAGGCATGCTTTGTTTTAATGAAGTTAAAATTTTTGTGCCATTTTCATAAAGAACTAGCAACTGGAAGTGAGTTACGAAAGTTTTTGCTAAAGCATTGAAATTATTGAAAGAGTCGTGTGGTAACTCAATGTACCACTTTGCAACTAAACCGATCAATGTTCTCTTAAAAAGTCTCAATCGGATCGAATTGTCGATTAAGGATTTGGATGTGTACCAAAGATGATAATTCATCACATGATTTGAGGGGTATTCTCCTGAATTTCCTTCAAACTTAGGTATATCACTGGGAAACTTGGTTGGCATTGTCGGCCAATACGGAAGATAATAAATTGGATCATTTGTGAGGTGAGACAAATATCGTAAGTCTAAAGTTGCAATGAATGGTAACCAATGGTTAGGGACTTGTTGTGCAAACTGATAACCTTGAGGAACAATACTAGTACCTGGAGGAGGATATCTAGGATAACTTGGAATAGCCTGAGCATATGGGTTGGAATACCTTCGGGGTTGTTACACAACATTTTGTCACCATCCCTGCAATCCCCATCCTGCATATTGGAGGACCATTTCTGTGACTAATAAAAAGTTTCATGCCTTGCAAATACCATCATTGCATCCCTTTCCATGAGGACAACATTCCTTCTGTTGACAATTCCCTGAGTAGACTATCAGAAACACATGTTTTTGGGTTGGCGCTGGTAAATCGTTATTCCCTCGTGCCAATGAGGAATATTAACACTGGGCCCCGCACCCATTGGCACTCTGTCCCATTGAGCTACCTGCGCCAAGCTGTTTTTGGAATGTTTTTTAAATATAGAGGCGAAGTTTCCATGCTAACAACTTCGTGGGTGAGTCAGCCTGGGTGGTTCGATTGAATAACCACGAACACCCTCCTTTGGCCTCTTGTTTCCACCTTTTGGGGAAACCTCCCAAAGGATAATGCCTCCCTTCCACCATTGTAGGGATCCCAACCTCCTTCTCTCCCTCTATCAATAAAGTTATCTCCCATTGATACACTAGCTGAACAATTATAGTTGAATGGTTGAAGAGAACTGTTGAAAATTTTGCTAGGGAGATAGAATAGAGAAATATACCTTTGTCGAGAGAGATCTTAGGCTTGTGTCCTCATCTCGTCCCAATTCCCTGACGATCCTTCGAGATGCGCTTTGACTAAACCTGCTGAAGGAGGTTGTGACGTCAAGGCTAAGGTTGTAATATATTTCTTCTATTTATATATACATGACTATTGTCTGGTTCCCATATTGTGTTAATATGGTTTATTTACACAATTTTTTTAATCTTCCTTGACAGATTAGCTAGTTACGGATGCAAGCTCCTTAAAAAATGAAACAAGCTCATCAAGAAAAGTTCATTTTCTTGTGTCAAGCTCCTTAAAAAATGAAACAAGGTCGTCAGAGCATAGTTTGTTTTCTTGTGTCAAGCTCCTTAAAAAAATGAAACAAGCTCTTCGGAGCATAGTTCATTTTCTTGTGTCAAGCTCCTTAAAAAATGAAACAAGCTCTTTGGAGTAGAGTTCGTTTTCTTATGTCAAGCTCCTTAAAACATGAAACAAGGTGTCATGAGGATAATTCTTTTACCGTGTCAACCTATTTAAAAAATGAAACAGGCTCATCGGAGCAGAGTTCGTTTTCTTGCATCAAGCTCCTTAAAAAATGAAACAAGGTTGTCGGAGCATAGTTCGTTTTCTTGTGTCAAGCTCCTTAAAAAATAAAACAACCTCTTTGGAGCATAGTTCGTTTTCTTGTGTCAAGCTCCTTAAAAAATGAAACAAGCTCATCGGAGCAGAGTTCATTTTCTTGTGTCAAGCTCCTTAAAAAATGAAACAAGGTCGTCAAAGCATAGTTCGTTTTCTTGTGTCAAGCTCCTTAAAAAATGAAACAAGCTCTTCGGAGCATGGTTCGTTTTCTTGTGTCAAGCTCCTTAAAAAATGAAACAAGCTCTTTGGAGCAGAACTCGTTTTCTTGTGTCAGGCTCCTTAAAACATGAAACAAGGTGTCGTGAGGATAATTCTTTTACCGTGTCAACCTCGTTAAAAAACAAAAAAGGTTCCCTGTTTAGTTCGAGTCTTTGATTAGATCTCATAAAATCCAAGTCGAGTCTTTCTCTTGATCTTGTAATTGAACCTTTATTCCATCCACCTGTCAGTAACTAGCAGTCTACTCCAGTGAATGCACTAAAGCTTGGGGGGCATGTATCTTGAATTGAGTCACCATGTTGGGGGCATGCAAACTTTTTCAAGCATAGTTTATCTTTGTTTCAAGCTTGTGTAAAAATGAAACCAACTTCAAGCATAGTTTATCTTTGTTTCAAGCTTGTGTAAAAATGAAACCAAATTCAAGAAAAGTTTCCTGATTTCAAGCTTGTTTTATCTTTGTTTCAATCTTGTGTAAAAATGAAACCAAATTCAAGCAAAGTTTCCTGATTTCAAGTTTGTGTAAAAATGAAACCATTCTCACATGATTTCCATTTTATCAGCCTGTTTTTCCGGATGAGCCTTGGTTTTCTCATTCTGTATTCACCATCCTTCACGTTGTTGTTTTACCCATTCCTGAGGAACCGTTTTAATGAGTGGTCTTGTTAGCCAGCCTCTTGACCTTTACTTGTTCTGAGCAGTTCCACCATCACCGGAACCAGTTTCTACCCTTAATACCACTCGTTCCTCCAAGAGGAGTCAATTTTCAGCTCTTTTCTGACTCTCAAAACATGAAAATAATTTCGAGACTCTTGTCATTTTAAACTCGTTAAATGGCTGTGAAACGAAATCTACCCAGTATATGTTTACCCCTTTTTCGGGTTGGGATAGATTATTTACGAAAAAGGAATACCTTAGCCTATCACGACTAAGAGGTTCTCTCAAACACATTTTTCTACCTTTTCGGATCTGAGGGACTATTTACGAAAAGGGACCTGCTGGAGTTTTCTTTTCTGCTTCTTTTCAAGCTCTCTAAACATGAAAAGATGTCGAGTTCTTCCTTTGTCAGACTCGTTAAAATCCTGATGACATCGGAAATCGTCACCATGACGTACTCGAGTTCCTCCTTCCTAGGGTTTGTAAAATGTACTAGGATGGATTTATCCAAAGGACAAACTTACATCACAATCATATGTTATCCCCTTCAAGCTTGCTTTTCAAAAATAATTGGGGTACTCGCCAGAAATTGTGGGGGGAAATGAAACTAGTTTTTATTCATGTCGGTAGTATGTCACTCTTGAACATGACACTCATCTGCATTCGTGTCAGGTTGGGGACATCTCATTTCATCATTTTTGCCTCCATGGGTTTGGTTAATCTCTTTTGACCTCTCATCTTCTCTTTGCCACATCATCATGACCTAAAATCCATTGATGTCAAATACTGCCAAATCCAGAGTCGTGTCGCTGATATGTTCAAGAGAATTTTGCCTTTGCATTTTTCAACACTAGCACATTTGGCCAAATTTCCGACAGCCAAAATGTCTCTCTTGCAACACATAGGCATCCCAAGAGAAACACTTTGAGATGGGGCAAAACATTGTTTGCCTTAGAGTCTTAATTCTGACACTTCAATAAAGTGTCGGAAGAGAAACACATTTTCTGACGTTTCCAGACGGTCGTCACTCTTCCGACGTTATCTAGACCATCGCTATTACAATGTTAGCAAAAGCGTCACTCTACTGACATTCCGTAACCGTTGCTCTTCTGACAAACCAGAGCGTCGCTCTTCCGACATTATAAAATGAGAAACATCTTTCGCAAGACCGATGGCAGTGAAACATATTGAAACGTCGGAATACCGATGGGGTGAAATGTAGTGAAACATTGAAAGACCGACGGTTTCAAAATATTTTTTAAAATAACTAACCGTCGGAATACCGATGGAATAAAATATTTTTTTTTAAACTAGTCGTCGGAATACCGACGACAACAAAAAATTATTTAAAAAAAATAATAATTCCCAACCATACGATAATTAAATACATGACATAATTACAACTTGGAAAAATAACACAGTGGAACCTGGTATAAATGGCTCAGCTAGGCATTCTTCAAAATGAGCTCAGTCTCTGAGTATTATCAGTAGTGAATGCTGCATGAGAGAGATCCCATCATCGTTATATCTTTATGTGAAGCAACAGTCATATAGTGTCTCGATGAAACTCAACACTCCTAGAAAATGTGTAACCTGTGGACTAATAAATACTCACAGGAATGGGTGTCTTGGTCTCTTCATCTAACTCAGCTAAGAAAGAACTTTAAACTCAGTCCCTTATGAAATGCGTTTAGCCAACAATGTAAAGGAAAAAGTGTGCTCCCCAAACAATAGCAAACTCGGCCCTACCATAATCATAATCACTCACAATTTGGGGAACGAAGAACATAAATGTAAAAAAAACGTGACCAATTTGGTATTCCACTTGTTAAATTCAAGTTATGTTTAGCTTTAAACATGAAAAATTTAAGTATCCTACGTTGCTGCTTAGGTGTATAATTTGACAAACAACCATCATGTGTTGTCACAGGTTTGTAAATTTTGCGGTCCAATGGAACATGCAAGACATCATGTGGCAGGACACCATGGGAAAGGACATCATGCCAGACATTGTGTATATGGATGAATTGTTAAGAAGAAAGACAAAGTGAACAATAATTCCAATCCTCAAATTCGCGTTGGTGAGAATATTTCAATTAGTTTGTTTGAGGTAAATGGTAGAAAGGACAGTCAATCTGTTGCAAACCATGCAGCATGTCTTGATGAGGCATCAAAGGTCTTACGAAAGTTTTTGATAGAGGCAGGAGAGCTGAAGGAAAACAGTGAAGTTCAGGTTGACGAGTTGTGAAAAACTTTACTGTGTCGGTCATTTACTAGAGAGAGCGTTAAGGAATTCCCGAAAAATGTCCTTCATGCTCTTGTCTTACTTGTGAGAAATGAAGAAGCGCCATTAGCACTAGGAAGGAGGGAACTTGTTAGACTTTGTACCAAATGGTATTGCAAATACAAGTGCTTATGGTGCTTACTAGAAGAGCATCGGATTCGCTTTGTTGTTGAAAATTTCATAGGTGATACTAGTGTACTTGATCATTCTCTCACAGGCCAAAGTAAATCAGAAGCTGGAAAATATTTTTGTTCAGTTGGTCCATCTTTTGGAGGTCATTATGCTGATAACCATGCCAATTCTCATTTGGTACCTAAAACGAGCCCTAAACTTAAAGTTGTTGGCATCGTAGAATCATTGAACATTTTTGGACAATTTGAAGGTCCATGTTACAGGAATAAGCCTCGTAAAGAGTGTAAGAACTATCTAACAATTAAATATGCATTGACTTATTTTGTTGGCAATGCATTAGGAAATAAAAAGGGCTTGAAAGACAATTTTCTACCAGCATTGATTCTCCTAAGATGGGAGAGTGTCTTATACCTCATTCAAGTACGATGGTAGCAGAAAAGCATAATGTTGAATTATTGTTTTGGACTCTTGATATGGAAAGAGTATCTGAAGAGAAATTTCTTGCCAACAGAAGTGAAAGGAGGAATTCTTGTGGAAATATTTACAATGAAGCAGATAGAAAATACAAGGATCTTTCAAATCATGAATCAGTGGGTATACTTGATCAAACAGTGACAGACACAACAGTTACTCCTCAGCATGTAAAAAATGGTGATGTGGTTGACCTAAAACTTAGTGTTGATATTGGATATTGTGAACAAGGTAGGGGTAATTGCTTGGACAATGAATGTCTCGGTGACATTAAGGAAACAACAGTGTAAAACACAGGGTGACAGTGGCAACTGGCCCTTGTAATTGCAAATCTTGTTCTTTAAATATGTATTTTTGTCCAGGTTGCATGTGTTATATCTGTAATTTATCTATTTAGCCAAATGAAAAATGGAACTATATAAAGTGTTCCTGTTATCATATTTTCCATTTAGAATGCACCATTAAAGAAAAAATCGGAGGAGCTGTAAAGGAGCGAAACATTGATTGTGAATTTTTGTGCCTTGTTTGTTCCATAAAGTGTGATCTATTTCCTTTTTGGAAGGAAATATTGGAAAATTCATCTGACACAGAATCCAAAGATACCCTGTAGAAACATCTCAAATCTGCAATCATTTTCATGGATGGCACGGAGAGAAAAAGGTTAAAGGCCTTGCATTGCAAGGTTTTAAATGCACATGAATCCATAGAGCATATCACATGCTCTGATTTGCGGCAGCTGTTGGTTTCTATTTTAGAAGATAAGATGACACAGAAGATGTAAAAGAGTATTAATGGTAACTTAGTCTCATTAGTTAATCTAGATTTTTTTTATGTTGTTTTCTATGATGGGGTCCATAAGCATAAGTTCAATTGTAGTTAGTTTGTTTTACGTAATAGGTCAACTTTACGAACTTGAGTCTTTCTAGATGACTATTAGAAGTGATGCTCAAAATATGTATTAATTGAACTGTTCTTTGGTGATTCAGGCTTCTTAGAAAAAGAGTTACAGATTAAGGAAATTGAGTTGGTTGAGGGACAACAGTTTGTTAAAGTCAGTTAGAAGGTTGCAGACATAGATTTAGAAATCTACAAAAAGGCTCAAGATTTTCTGGCTACTCAGAAAGAACTTCTCGCTCAAGCTTAGGAAAATGTGAAAAGGGCGGAAGCAAAGATGCAATTGGAATATAAAGAAAGTAAATGCTCTGCCAAAGTTGCACGAAAAACTATCAATAGGTTGGAACTGCTTAAAATGCACTATAAACCACAACCAGTAACAAAATATCAAGTTGAAGTTCAGCGGAAATTGTATGAACAAGAGGTCTCAGAGTTAAGAAGAATTCAAAAATTAATGGGAAATATTAATTGTTTTTGTGAACAGTCGTTTCCAGAGCTCAATTCATTATTAGAGACTATGAAACAGCAAAGGTAGAAAGTTGAAATTGCTCTAAGTAAGATGAAAGACATGGCTTCACTTTGTGATTCTTGATGGCATTGATTCTGCTCTGCTATATAGTCTTCCATTGATGGAAAAAAATTTCATCAACCTTTTTTTTGATATATAGATCTACTAGACCGTAATCATTTTGGTATGCAATGAAAGTACTAATAGCAGCTACAAAATCTATATGAAATTCTTGTGCATTAATATAATGCTTGGTTTGAAGATCTCTAATTAAACTTTGAGCTTGCTATTATGCTGTAAATAACAAAGTTCTGATCAATCAATAGATTGCAGTGAACATATCAAAAGCTCATCTCCTTTATTACAGTAGTTCTCTACTTAAGATCATAATCACTAGTTGTCGGGCATAATGTCAAAATTTTGATTATACAATTTTTCAGTACTGTGCCTAACAATGTTTTTAAAAAATATATAAGATGCCATGTTATATAACTCTTTTTATTATGTCAAATTCATAACAACCTAAAGGGCTTGAACATGAAAATAAATATCAGAAAGAACATCCTTGGTGCATTATTTATTTTAATGTGGGATACTAGCTCATTGACAATATCAATGGTTGTGTTTTTTCATGGAAATTACATTCACTGCGAACGACTGACCAGAGTGAATAATTAGGCACATATGACCTGGGCATGCATATTATATTTAAAATGATAAAAAGAGGATCATGCAACCAACAACTAGTGCACAGGATGGACTTGGTCCTCTTGTTATAGATTATCGCTGGTGGTGGCCATGACTTTACAACATCAAACCTTGTTAAGTGTTCAAAAGCGTGACCACTAAATGAATTAATTTCACACCATAAATCAAGGTTTAATACTCACAGACTTTCTAGTGCATTGTAGTAGCTTTGGAACACCTTTAGGTAGGTGTCCAATTTATGGTGATGTATAGTGTGGTCCCATTCAAATGGTTTGGTATTTCCTTGATGGAAGATGGGGTCCATGTCACCATGTGAAGGATCCAAATGCACCCACCTGGTCTTCAAATCTTGCTAGTGTTTTGCAAGAATTTTGTGGGGTTTAAGCCCTCGGGGTTGGTGGAATATATTAACACCCTCAAGAAATTTGGCAGCAATGTTTAAAGGTACATTAGGGTGTCTTTCATGTTGGATGTTCTCTTTTCCTTCCGCATCTTTTGTAGATGTTGATCCACCTTCTCCCCCATAACTAGGAAATCCTTAAAATATGCAGGCATGGTGACTTTTTATTTTCTTTCATAAATGAATTTTGCTTCCTTTAAGTTGTCTCCAACAGTAGTGATTTCATCTCCAATGCCATTGTCTTCCACTCCCATGAGCACTGTAGCAGTCCTTGCCTAGGCAAAAATAATGGAAGAGTCTGTAGCTCTAGTTATCTTTGTTGCTATGAGCCTTTCCAATCATTGTTTCAGATAGTTGCAATGAAACATTCTCCAACACGAATATTTTCACAAATTGCTCGAAGGGGTTGTCTACCATGGCCAACTGAGAAGCTTTTTTCGATTCACTTTTAGTCTCTTGCAACACTTTCAACTAAGCAGATCATGACTTATGGGTACGTAGTTCAGATATCCAAGTAAATTCCCATTGGGTTAGTTTCCCACTACATGTTTTGATCCTACAAAGTATCCCTTTGCTTTATAATTCCAGGGTAGTTCCACTTCTCCTTTTCAGAATATCAATTGAGGCCTTACCTCAACCAATCTAGAGTACTCTTTAATGGATCTACATGTTTAAGGAATTTTGTTTCTGTGGGAAAGAGTCATCAGCATCATAAAAATCATGTATATTTCATACAAAACTAGGAAGGAAAATTCCCATCCCTGATATCGTTCTAGAAGACTTCGTATTAAAAATCTAAGGTTGCATAAAAATAAAAAGTAGCAAGAGAACATAGCAACTAATGCATACTATCCTCAAGATCTGGTGATTAATGAAGGATCCACAGACCTTATAAGTATTTCTGATCAAAATAATAAAACATAACCCTCACAATGACAAGATAAATCTGATTTCGTAAAAGTTAGACTACCTCCAAATAGGCTTGTGGCATTTTAAAAAACCCCACAATTTAATTAAAAATACACCCATCAATCAAGCAGCTAGTTTCAAGTCTTTAGAGAAATCTTCATGGTTGATTACAAGGTTATAAAACACCAACAATGACAGTAGAAATGACTAGCACCTCAACAATTTTAAGACATTGGATTAGTAGGGAAATTTTATTGTTTATTTCGCTTCATAGAAAAAATTTATGGAAAAAAATTATTTTGCTTCAGAGAATCCCCACCTGTGTATGGAACAAATTTATGGCCCTGTATCTTTTACAGGAAGAGCCATTGCAGACTTTTGATTTGCAAAATCTAGGGAAACATAGATCCTAGAAACTTTTAAACATTAATCATTTCTAAAAAGCTTGCTACCCCTACCTCTAGATCCAAGCATGCAGAGAAGCAACAAAAACCAAATATTTAACCCAAGGGTGACTGGTAACGATTAACTGGTGAGGGGCATTGCAAGTGATCCCAGAAAGAAATGAAAAAAATTTATCCACACGCACAGGAATCAAACCAGTCACCAAGACGACAACTAAAGCATGAACCTTAGCCACAATAAAAAAATGAGTCAAAATTTGAGCCATTTGATCCTAATTTTCTCGAGTCAATCTGAGTTGAAAACTGAATCATTGTATCTGAGTTGATCCAAGGTTGGGTTAAAACATGAGTTGATAGGTGGTTCAGTCAAAGTCTGAGTGGTTTTAACTCTAGGAGCGCGAGAATAGTCTCCTTAGTGGCATGGAAGGAACCAGAGGAGATGTAGTTCCAGTAAAGAGCACACAAAATTTTCTTGGTGCCTCGGTATGCCTCTCTATGGCATACTATGAATAAACATAGGAAGTTGGAAAACAATATAAATTTCTTTGTGTACAAGGAGGTGGTCAGGTAGACCATAGATAGCATATCACACATGCCACCTTGGACAGTGGAAACATATATGGGGATTTCATGATTTAATGAAACCCTAAATTTTATCTACACTAATTTGGAGTGGGATATTGCTAAGAAATTCCTTCAAAAACACTATACATTGACATACAATTGGAAGTGAAAACATTGTTAATAACTAGGACATAGAATGGCAGTTCCTGGTGGAGGATATAAAGGGGGCCGAAAATATAGAAAGTATCAATATGAAGCAAGTTCAAGATTTTGTGTCAGTGTTAGAACAAAGAGATGGCATAGAAGGTTCCCAAGAAGAAGATACAACATAGATTTGTGATACGCACAAGTAGTAGAATATGGCAGAAGAAACAACATCCAACACACGACTAAAGAGAAATAAAAGGAGGCACTCGAGAGATTCATGTAGCAAGAATAAAATATATAATTCAGAACACAGGAACAGTTGGAGAAATTATGCCAACTGTTGGAATCTAGTAGAAAATATACAAAGTAGTCAAAAAGGTTAGAGAAAACAGAGGAAAAAAGCACAGCGAGGGTAATAGAAACAATAATAGCGTATTCCCAACCATATTTTGCATCACATGATCATTTTGAACCACAAATATGTCCAAAGGAGATGGAGTTTCCAATGAGATAATTATAATAGAACATAAAAGGATTCAAGCATATGGAGTTAGTATTGTCATAGATATTGTTGGAAAACTTGAATGAATTGTAGTTAAGTATTACAAAAGAGATATAGTTCCATGTAGCCACAACTATATTAGAGTTGGCTTGGCTTTTAACATCACATGAGGTCTTCCAGGTGGAGAAAATATAGTTGGTAAACAATAAGGAGAAAGAAATTTATAGAGAATAAAAGTTGAAGAAAACAGTGGAGGAGGCTACATCTCGATGTGAAATAAATCTATTCTTTGGTCTTTCGTAAAAGGAGCGTGAGCAGGAGCAGGAGGCCTAGGAGTGTTCCCATGGAAAACCGGTTTATTGTTTAAGATCCACAAATTTTCCTTTAATCCCATGTGTACAAGATATACCAAATATAGCTATGATTTTTAGTCTGGCATTTTGACATTGAAATCTGAATTTTGTTGTATAACTTGAGCTCATATAACAGTTAATACCCGTTGATTTTTATTAAAAAGATATATAAGGCATGATAACAATACAAGGGCATCAAAAAGAGTTCCCAACTATCAGATATCCATTGAATGCTGATGAAGTTATGTATCCATCTCTACATAAAATCATTAAATTAGTGCCTCTTCATATAGGTAGATACATTAAGATGCATTCATGGTCAAACTGTATAACTCACATAGCAGAGTTTTCATGTCTTTTGTCATGTATAACATCAACTGATTTACTATATATAAAATATTACATATTTAAGTGCTTACACATAAATTTTGTCTCTACTGCTGACTCATTAAGTTTGGGCTACTTAATGATATTTATGCTTGCTCTGTCAGTGCCCATAGTAAAGCGCATTGGATTTTTTGATACTTAAATAAAAATGTTTTAAGACTTGTACTTGGCCTTGGAATTGGTTGAAGTTCTGCTTGGACACTCTGTTGTAGGCGTTCACTATAAATTTTTTAACTTCTAGGCATTTAATCCAATGACTAACATGAACCAACAGACTTCTCAAATCACAAATATACTCCTTATAGAAACTCTGAAATAATTACACAGTTGATACAATAATAATATAATCCGAAAACAACCTTCTCACATTCATGATATGAGTATATAGTGAATTAGACAGAAGTAAGAACCCGATAATTAGTGGCACAAAACAATAGGAAGCACATAAATATATATCAGCCATCTTTGAATAATAGACCAGCTTTATTGGAAGACCAAGATAATGCCCAGGTACAGGAAATCGAACCAGAACTCCTAGGTATAGAGACACACTTAACGGGCAGCTGATAGATGGTCATAACTAGTAGATTTTGTCACCATAAAGAGTCTATAGTCTGTCCAAATTTCCAGTAGAGGCTCTCATCCCAATGCAGCTCCAAATAGACACAAAATTGAACACCTCTAAAGACAATATGCAGCCCCAACACACACCAGCTTTGCGACACCTAAATAGTGGCTAGACTTGCTCATGTAGACAGCAGAACGACCCAGAAAATGGCAGCGAAATGTTCCCTGCAATAAGAGAACTCGTGTCTAGTAGAAAATGGGAGGGGATTCAACCTCCCTCTTCATAAAAATTTGTGTCTCAACTATAGAAATTCAACTAGCAAGGAAATGAACGATTTGGGGTCTGTTCAAACTTCAAATTCCAAAAATTTTCTTTTCGCAATAACATGCCCTAAACCCTGTATTGTGATTTTCTCTGTCAGGAAACCCTTGAAGCAACAAATAATCGAAAACCCATTCTCTGTTAAGAAAATGAACAAGTGGAATTAGCACCAAACAAGAGGAGCGGGAAAATAAATTTGAATAGGCCGCCAAATTAAATTTCCATGTGTTTTCCCTTAGCATCATAAGACCTAAACTTGGCCCTAAATGATGCTAGACTGACGGTATCCCTAAACGTCACAAGACCGACGTATGTCTCCTAAATTTTGGTATTCTGACATCTTCGCCATTAACATCGCAAGACCGACGATATTCCTAAACGTCAAAAGACCGAAATATGTCTCCTAAACATCGCAAGACCGACGTATGTCTCCTAAACGTAGGTATTCCAACGGTTTATCCTAGAACATCGGTATTCTGATGATTGTCCTAAACGTATTTGTTACGAAAATATTCCAAAAATGTCGCTAGAGCGACGCTTGTTGGCGGGATTAAAAAAAATGAGAAAATTGGGGAAATTTCCAACAATATGTTAAAAGTGTCGGAACTAAAGTGTCAAAATTTTGACCATATGTACTAGTGCAACCTCCCTTTGTTCCTCTATTTAGTCCTGATTCATTATCATCATGTTCCTCTGTCTCGTGTCGATGGTGTGGGAAAAATTATTTCCCTCCTTCGACTAGGTCACTTCCTGTCGACTTCAGCTCATTATCTAGGAAGTTGATCTAGAGACTCCCTTCTAGTACCTTGGAGCTTGCATGCATCAATGGCAAGTTCTTCGCATTCGGTGACAGGTCCACATAATTGGCCTTCAATCGAGTGATTCTGCGAGTTTTCGATGCCATATCATTGTTCACATTCCGTGGATTGTACCTATTGTACCTTGAGAGCCATTGTCATTATTGGTGGTTTCTCTCATGCTTGTTAATAACTTTTATCATTGGCTGGTAATCAGTTGACTTTCTTGCATGTTCGACTTCAGCTCACATATTGGCATGCTTGAATTTGTACTTGTTCAGGTTGAGATGGAGTGCAAGACCCTAGGTTTTGTCTGATAAGATCTAGGGTGCGGGATATTGTGGTTTATCATGACTTATCGCATGACTCTTTTGATTGGATGGTTGCGACCATACTTGAGTCTATTTATTGATCCTTATTGCTGGATGGTTGCGTCCATACCTCAGATATCAATTTTTATATACTCTATTATGGATGGTTGTTCCCATGCCACATGTTCATGTATCATAGATATCATTTGTGTTTTTACTTGCAGGTCTTCCAACAGTGGTGTTTGGTTCGAACGCGTTCTCATAAAGCATTTCACCCCTCCCTCTCTCTCGAGCCTCATGCTTTAGGGGGCATTTTTTACACAGCATTTTGTCACCGTCCCTGCAATCCCCATCCCGCATATTGGAGGACCATTTCTGTGACTAATAAGAAGTGTCATGCCTTGCAAAGAATTCCTTATGTTGAAAATTCCCTGAGCAGACTATCAGAAACACATGTTTTTGGGTTGGCGTTGGTAGACCGTTATTCCCTCACGCCAATGACGAAGATTAACACTAGGCCCCGCACCCATTGGCGCTCTTTCCCAGTGAGCTACCCACGCAGAGATTTTTTTGGAATGTTTTTTAAATATAGAGGCGAAGTTTCCATGCTAACAACTTCGTGGGTGAGTCATCCTGGGTGGCTCGACTGAATAACCATGAACACCCTCCTTTGGCCTCTTGTTTCCACCTTTTGGGGAAACCTCCCAAAGGATAAGGCCTCCCTTCCGCCATTGTAGGGATCCCAACCTCCTTCTCTCCCTCTATAAATAAATCTATCTCCCATTGATACACTAGCTGAACAATTATAGTTGAATGGCTGAAGAGAATTGCTAAACATTTTGCTATGGAGATAGAATAGAGAAAGAGACCTTTGTCGAGAGAGAGCTTAGGCTTGTGTCCTTGCCTCATCCCAATTCCCCAACAATCCTTCGAGCACGCTTTGACTAAACCCACTGAAGGAGGATGTGGTGTCAAGGCTCCAGTTGTAATCTCTTTTTTCTATTTATATATACATGACTATTTTCTGGTTCCCATCTTGTGTTAATATGGTTTATTCTACGCAATGTGTTTAATCTTCCTTGACTAATTAGCTAGTTACGAATGCAATTATTGTCTTGCATGCTGCTCTTGTCTTTGATTTTTGTGTAGGGATCTGAGTACCATTGCTGAAGGACCGCGACCTGTCGGGACAGAGATCAAGAGGCCACCACTGCTACAGCTGTGACAATCGCATTGGACTCTAGGTAGGACAATCTATCCCAACCTATTTTATTTGTTAACTAGGAACCTACACATTAGTGTGTTCCCTTGTTGCTAGACCCACTCTAGGGCTAGAGGGATCGTCTCTATCCGCAAACAGGATTTACCTTTCCAACAGGGGTATCCAGGATTAGTCGTACCAAAATTTGGTTGAGTTGGTATTTGATATGTATAACCAGGGTATGGTTGATTTTGGTATAGTGGATTTTTCCTGTTGGACCATGTTGAAGCTGCCCTTAAAATAGTTGACTCTCCACAAACTAACCTACAAAAGGTTGGCTTGTTTGAATTGTTGTTGCACCAAGTTGTCCTACAAAGGTTTGAATAGTAGACTGAACTACAAGTCCAGTTTGATGAGCAGTAACTTGAGGGATTTCATGTGTAACAATTGATGCAGTCATTTGAGGGGTTGTAGCAACAGGGTTTTTCCAAAACTCTACGGATAGGTTTACTTGGTTGTTGAACAGAAGTTTTCATAGAAGATTGGATAGGAGTACTTGGAGTACTTGAACTAGCTTGCTGACTATTAGGTACAGATACCTGAGGGGTAATTTGAAGTGCAGCCTAAACAGGCTGTTGGACTTGGGTGTAACCAAAATTGTCCAACTGGCTGACCAGGTTGATTATAAGGTACTTGTAAAGTAGGTTTCAAAGATTTTTTATTCAAAAATGGATTCCACACGGTATTAACGCCTGGATAAGGAGTTCCCATTAAAGGTTGTGATGCATAAGGTTGACCATAACCAGTTTTAGGTACTGGAACATAATTTTTATAATTTCTGGATAAGTTCCAGTAAAACGTTCACCTCCTTGCAAGGATAGTTGCTCTTGAAAAAATTGTTTCCCTTGAATAGGTTGCGGCCCTTGAATAGGTTGTTGCCCTTGAACAGGGTATTTCCCTTTAAGAGGTTGTGGTCCTTGAATAAGGCATTTCCCTTGAAGAGGCTGTGGCCCTTGAATAGGGTACTGCCCTTGAAGAGGTTTTCCTTGAGGAGTTTGCTTCCCCCCAGGCGCTCAATAGCCACCTTGAGAACTAGCTTGAGGAATATTTCCGAAAATAATATAGACTTGTTCCATTGTCAAAGATTTGGTGGTAGATTCATGAAGACCAGTTGATTGTGTAAGATTTTCAGAAGAGGGAGATGCTCCTGTGAAAGTTCTAGAGAGAAACTGGTATCTAGCAGGAACTACTGGACCACCATAAAAAAAAAATTCCGGTGATGAAGAAAACATGGATGACTCGCCAAACATGCTTGATGAAGCCATGTAACTACCTCTAGGTATAGATTAAAAGGGTATGTGGCATGGAGAATAATTTAGACCAGCGTTATGTAGAAATTTGATGCTATGTTGATACCAAGGATCTGATTTAAAAGGAGCGTAAGGATAAATCGATTCACTATACCTTAGATCTAAAGATTCTTGACGCAAAGATATTATGATCTCTTCTTCCGTGTCAGTAATATCTTCAATACTAATTAGGCCAGGATGAATATTTTCAGTAATGAGAAGCTTCACTTTAGGTGAATGTGGACGACTAGGATTTTGGGCTATGAATTCTGAAGCTAACTCAGACGAAGTAGATTTAGATTCAGGTTCAGATATTTCGGGTTCAATGAATTGAGTATCTGACAATTCACCGGTAACAGATCCAACTATGATTACTTCATAAATTTCTGGTTGTTCTTGATTTCTTTCTATTATCTGAGGTTGATTAACTTCGAAATCAGGATGTATTATTAGAGATGTTTCTCCTGTTGAGATTCAACAAGAAATATCCTAGTGAAAATTAAGCACCTACACTAGGATGGAGCCTCAAGCTATTTTTAGCTGGATGTATATTTATAGATGCATGAGAAAATTCTATTTATAGAAGATGTATGTGCAAGTTCTATTTATAGATTGCATGTCTATTTATAAATGCATGTCGACTATTATTATCCCTTAATATTAGTTGGAAAATAAACAATAATATATTCTCAATGAGCACTTGGAAATAGTTAAATGAAGTGGAAAATCAAGTAGCTAAAAGAATTTCGACTTAATAGGTTGGTTGGTGGGACATGCAAGTGGACTTAGTTGTAACTGAGTGATTCAAAGTTGTAACAGATTTGGAAGTGCAGTTATGAAAGTTGTAAAGTAGTTTAACTCAGTTAAGTGAGTTAAACTCAGTTGTGCTAGCTGTAACTAAAGATACACTAGTGAGAGATAAATTCAATTAATTATTAATTAATTCACAATCAGTGGTCTCACATGCAACTAAATATTTACTACTATTAATTGCATGCATGTAAGATCCAGTGGAGACCCAGTTGAGTTCTAGGTGAAAGGGAAGTAAACTATCAGTTGTGACATTATCCGGCTACATAGATGCAACCACACACACATTGTATGTGCCCATGAGTATTGTGAAATCAAGACAAGCATGATTGCATTCATTCAGGGATTTCTATCAGCTGGGATTGCGCAGTGGAGGCAGGTTTTCTGGAGACAGTAAATTGGCTAAGGAACTTGCCAATTTTTGTATGGAAGTGTGACACAGTTAGCTCATGTACTGAGAGCTCTTGGATTAGAGATATGTATGTAATTGTTTCATGATCCATGATATAATACATAATAGAAGATAGTGGGGATTTTAGCTATAAGATTTCCCTGGGTAAATTATTTGTGTTATGTGTGATTGATCTTTCTTCATGATATTGTGAGTGGCGATTGTGTCTCAAATTCTACAAAGATTTGTAGAAGCGATTATGTTTTTGACATTAGCATATTATTGTTAGATCAAGAGAATCCAGGACATACATGTATTTTGTATTAAATTTCTACATGGTATCAGAGCACAGGAAATTGCAGTAGTGAAGCAGGAGCTGAGTTTGTTGGTGGACAGAATTCGAATTTGCAGAAAGACTTTCTTGGTGTTACAGTTGATTCAAGATCGAAATGGCTTTCAATGGCTTGAGGTTAGAGTATGCACTCGAGGGCAGCTCGAACTACATTTCTTGGAAGGACAGGACGGAGGTAGTGCTCGAAGACAATGTCTTGAAGGAATTCATTAACAATGATGTTCCTAAGCCTGCTTCGTCAGATGCTACCAATCTTGATTCATGGAAAAAGGAAGTGGAAAAGGAGAGGAGGATTCTGTTGGAGGGAGTACGAGAACACATTTTCTCAGGCCTCCATGGGAAAGCCACACCATATGTTATGTGGAAGGCTTTGACAGATGTATTCCAAAGTAGCAGCGACCATAAGAAATTGGTGCTCAAAGATAAACTCAGAAAGATCAAGATGAAAAAGGGCGACAGCATTCCAAAGTATCTCACGAATTTTGTCCAATGTCGGGATGAACTGGGGAGTGTGGGAATAAATTTTGTTGATGTTGATTTTTTGGCTTGTCTCTCTTGGGACTTCCTAAGATTTTTCACAGTTATGAAGACTCTATCCGGGGATGGGAAAAATTGTCGGATTGGGAACCACTGTGGTCATATCTGGTGCAGGAGGAGTTCAGGTGGAACACCAGAGATGGCTCTTCATCAAAGCATGATGATGAAGTGGATTGTGCTTTGGCTGCCAAGGAAAATAAGGGGAAGGGGAAGAAATTCCATTATAAATCTGAGTCTAAAGGCAAGAAGCTGGGTATGTCCAAGGTGAAGTGTTTTCATTGTCACGAACAATATGGGCATCTTGCTACTAACTGTCCACAAAATAAGAAGAACAAGAAGGCTGCTGGAGCTATAGCTAGTGAGGCCCTTGCCTCGAAATTTGAGCTTGACTTCTCTTTGATCGCATGCATGCTTTCAAGTGCATTGGGATCGGTATGTTATTTAGATAGTGGCACTTCCTTTCACGTGATGGGAGATAAGGGACTTTTCAGTGACTTGGAGGAGAAAGATCTCCAGATGCATATAGAGATGGGTGATGATGGACAGTACAGTGCTACCGGGATTGGTACCATTACCTTTCAGAGGGATTCCATTAAACCATTTCAATTGAAATATGTTATGCATGTTCCAGGTCTGAAGAAAAATTTGGTCTCAGTCGCAATGTTGGAGGACATAGGCTATGACATTGTTTTCAGCAATGGAAAAGCTTTCCTGCGACATAAAACAATTGGTAAAGAAAAGAGGATATGGATTCAAGTTAAGAATATCTACAAGCTGGAGGTAGATGGTTGTGTTGCCATGATGGGCAAGGTGGAAAAAGTGGTGAGCCGGGATGAGGGTGAATTATTGCACAGGTGATTGGGCCATATTCATCATGGAGCCTTAAAAGTCATGCAACAAATATCTACTGGAATTCCAATGGGAACATTTGCTCAATTAGATCAGTGCAAGGGTTGCACCATGGGGAAGTATGTAAAGTCCACCTTTCATGAAAAGGAGAACTGTGCTTCGAGGATCCTTGTGAGAGTTCACACAGACGTGTGTGGACCATTCTCGGTTGCTTCAACAGAAAAACATAAGCACTGTGTTATTTTTTTTTTATGACTTTTCTTGTATATGTTGGATCTTCTTCATGCAGAAGAAGGATAAAACATTCTCAAAGTTCTGTGAGTTTAAGGCATTGGTGGAGAAAGATTCGAGGGAGAAAGTGAAGGCTCTTAGGAGCGATAATGGTGGAGAATACATCTCTAACGAATTCAAGAACTTCTGCAACAAAGAAGGAATTTGAAGAGAACGCATAGCGCCTCATAACCCACAGCAAAATAGGGTCGCGGAGAGGAAGAATAGAACAATTGTGGGTGCAGCATGGGTGATGTTGCATGATCAGGGCCAACCAATGCATTTGTGGGTGGAAGCATGCAACATTGCGGTTTATGTGAAAAACCGTTGTTCTAATAGAGTACTTGGCATGAGTACACCTGAAGAAGCTTTCACTGGTAAGAAACCGGATGTTTCACACACTAAGATTTTTGGCTCATATGTTTATGTGTATGTGACGAAGAACGCCAGGAAGAAGCTGGAGTCGACTGCTGAAGTTGGGATTTTTTTGGGGTACACAGAAACACCATATAATTATCGTGTGTATTTTCCCAACAGTAAGATGAATTTTATGTGACAGGATATAAATTCAATGAGGGGAAATCCATGCAGTTGTCGCTTGATATGGAGTTGGACTTGCATGCGGAGGTGGAACTGTTGGTTCCCAAAGATGAGTCTCTAGATGTGGAGCAGCCACACGAGGAGGTTCATGGAGTGGAGGAGTCCACTCACGCAGAGCCAACCATCAGAACTAGTAGAAGGCGTACCATAGAAGCTGATAGGCTGAGACTTGATGTTGCACAGAATGTAGGAGCCTCTACTTCACAGCGCAAACAAAGACAATCTCCTGACCGATTTACTAGATACATGGCTCTCATGAGAAAATTTATTGTGACTGAACCATCTTCCTTTCAGGAAGTAGTGTAGGATCCCACATGGGTAGATGCAATGGTGGAAGAGAATGACAGAGTTGGAAGTGCAGTTATGAAAGTTGTAAAGTTTTTTAACTCAGTTAAGTGAGTTAAACTCAGTTGTGCTAGTTGTAACTGAAGATACACTAGTGAGAGGTCAAGTGAATTAATTATTAATTAATTTACAATCAATGGTCTCACTTGCAACTAAATATTTACTACTATTAAATGCATGCATGTCAGATCCAGTGGAGACCCAGTTGAGTTCTAGGTGAAAGGGAAGTAAACTATCAGTTGTGACATTATCCAGTTGCACACATGTAACCACACACACATTGGATGTGCCCATGAGGATTACGCAGTCAAGGCAAGAATTATTGCATTCATTTAGGGATTTCTATCAGCTAGGTTTGCGCAATGGAGGCAGGTTGTCTGGAGAGAGTAAATTGGCTAAGGAACTTGCCAATTTTTGTATGACAGTGTGAGACAATTAGCTCATGTACTGAGAGCTATTGGATTAGAGCTTTGTATGTAATTGCTTCATGATCCATGATATAATACATAATAGAATATAGTGGGGTTTTTAGCTATAAGCTTTCCCTGGGAAAATTATCTATGCTATGTATGATTGATCTTTCTTCATGATATTGTGATTGGCGATTTTTATTATTCAAATTCTGCAAAGATTTGTAGAAGTGATTTTGTATTTAACAGTAGCATATTATTTTTAGATCAAGAGAATCCAAGATATACATGTATTTTGTATTAGATTTCTACATATCCGTGTTCAATAGACCCAGTTCCTGATGGTTGAACTCTTTCAGATTTAATCTTTTCCAATTGACTTGGTGTAAATTCAGGGGGTTTCCCCTACATTCTACGGGAGTGTCTCGATAATTCAACCACGGTTAATTTTTAGCACACGAAATCAAAAAATATTTCAAAAAAATACACCTAAGGTCGCTAAGAAAACAAACTTTTTGAACACACGCCTACAAAATCTAAGAGACAAACCACACACAAACAATATGTTTCCACAATAAAAACACTAGTTGGTGATGAAATCCAACATCACTGAATTTAATGTGGAAAATTGGCGGTTGGAATAGTTACCCTAACAACCTGCTTAATGAAACAGTCTGGTGCAAGTCCCTCCACTATGTCATCTCCAAGTGAAGAGTACCCTCTGAAATGTCCAAGTGAGTCTAGCCAATGTTTGTTCCAGGTATAGTGAAACCTTCCCTCCACCATCACCTTGGGAAAAATCGTAAATATTATGGCCACTAAGGTCACCAACTAAGACAATTGCACCTGGGGGAACAGTCTACGATCCGATATACATGCAAGGACAGAGTATCAAGATAAATACCCTTGAAAGCTCTTCGACATGGTAAATCTGAGGTTTTGATAACAAGTGACCCTAGGCTCCCCAAAAATGGTTAATCTGAGCTTTACCGTTTGTATTACGTGCACATCTTCTATATTCACCAATGAGATAGGTACGATTACCTCACTGGGCCAAACATGACTTCATTCTTGACTCTTTTAAGAACAGCGTCCCAGAATATAAATGCAACAATTGGATTTCCTACTACAAGATACTACTTGTTTGTTTTGACCGCTTTGGAACATTTATTACAACCTATTCCAAAGCACTAGCCTAAGCTATATTGGTGGAATGAGCCCTAGAAAATGTAAAAATATCTAGATTGATTTTATTAGGTGTTGTATTGATTTGGCTATTATTTAACGCAAAGGGTATGGAATTGAAACTTTGATGATGTTGTGACCCAACACAAAATACTCTAAATGCATCAATATGAAAAATGTAACTCTTTCTTTTCAATTAATTCTATTTAGGAGAAAGTTGAGATATTTTTGAATTGAAAAACAAAAAATTCCTCACACTCTAAACAAAATTCCTTTTGGAAAGAAAACAATTTCATTAAGAACTAAACTTCCAAATGATCAATTTCTCTTTTTGAATAAAATTCCTTTTGAAAAGAAAACAATTTCATTAAGAACTAAACTTCCAAATGATCAATTTCTCTTTTTGAATAAAATTTCTTTGATAACAAAGCCAGAAACTACAATTTTGACAAACAAACAATTCCCAAAAGAAAGCAATTTCTAAAAACCCCTAAAAAGTATAAACTTCAAAATCAAATCAAATTTCTAATTATGAATTCTAACTAGGATACTTATGATTTTTTTCTAAATTATTTCTCTTAGTTGTAATTAGACTAAGAATGTTTCTACTTATCCCAACAGAAATGAAATCACAAGAGTGCTTTGTGCTAAATCAGGGTTCAGTGACCTAGAAGCTTTTCCATTCTGCAAATGAATAAACAATAGATATT
The DNA here is from genome assembly GCA_034641835.2 of Pinus albicaulis. Taxonomy (NCBI): domain Eukaryota; kingdom Viridiplantae; phylum Streptophyta; class Pinopsida; order Pinales; family Pinaceae; genus Pinus; species Pinus albicaulis. The sequence continues at coordinate 1,025,100,429 of CM076574.1, forward strand.
CATAAAAAGTAAGGTTGGTTGTAATCCTGATGGCTCAAGGAGACAAATTCATATAACCAGTGATCTAAGGTAAACGAAGGTATCTTTCATATAGAGAAACAGTAAACCAGGGAAAACCCTAACTTGTAAAATGAAAAAAGGATGATTAAATCACATAAGACTCAAGTTTTGACAACTAGAGTAAATTAGGTTGAACTTCAAGAATTTAGCGATCTAGCTCTGAAAAGGGTAATTTTACTTTTTTCAAAATTTTCCAGGGGGTGCGCAGCCTGTCAGTTAACAACAGTGCACATGCGCACTGGACTGAACTAACAAGTTGTGTAGGGTGACGCTCTGTCTCCCATAGAACACCGCGCAGACAAGGAAAAAGTTGGAAAAAATAAAATATAGGTTTTTTTTATCATAGATTTTAAAATTCATCTACCCAACCACACTCAGAGAATTCAAAATCAGAAAACTAGAATTTCAAACTGAACACAAACAAATAAAACTATGCACTAGTCCCTAGTATGGTCGCCAATTTGTTACCAGGATTAATCCCTCTTGCAGACAAGATCGATCTCCATAGTACTCCAATGAGTAACTAGAAAAAAAGGTCCATTTGAATATCTCTTTCTCTAGATTATTTGTATTTTAATATCATTACAATCAGGAAAGTAGAGAGGACATTCTCCTACCTTTCAATTCACATGTTTGATGTAGTGCTCTGTCTTTCGCTCCAAAGTATTTCTTTAATGATGAGTAGAATCTGAAATCACAGATAATATAAATAATCAAAGCATATGTAGTATATAATAATCATAAATACTAATCTAGCTTAATGATCAAGGAGTCTAATTATTGACATCATTTCCATGAATTCATAAACAAGACAATGAGAAAAAGGGATCCATTTGTATTATCATAAATTAAAAAGAGCAATATTACAACCGGGTTCCTTGATGTTGTACATATTTCTCCCAGGGTCCTGCACAATCATTTTCCTTCAGTCTGACAAGCCTTCCTCTTAGAATGACCAGCTTGAATTCATGGCCACAAAGGTGTGATCTTCAATGTGTCAACAACAACTCACTAGTATATAAAATATGCACTCTATTAACTCTCTCCAGCTTAGAAACTATACAAATTAGTCTTTATTCACATTGGTATCTGCCCTTCAACCTGAAACTTGAGCTCAATGTATAAAGAGATTGAGGTAGTTTCAAATCCATTAAGAGAGGGATGGATTCCTCCCATGAAGGGATTTGAGTTCTTTGGACCAAGGGATAAGCTCCATGAGTGAAGGGATAAAGCTCGAACTGATGCAACTCTAGAGGCTTCCAGTTGGGAGAATATTCGACCAACTAGGCTTCCAGAAGTTACTTTTTATTTTTACTTGATTTTCACAGGGGTGCGCAGGTTTTAGTGGCGAATAGAGCGGCGATCGTCACTGCTAATGGAAGGAGCATCAACGCATGTGCAGGAAAAGGCGAGAAAAATCGCGCAGGCAATATTTTAAGGGTTTTATAGAACCTTTCTCCAATTTCCAAGACTTGATTCAGGAATATGAATGTTTTTTACCTCTAAGGAAACATGATATGGATGGTGATAGACCCATATGAATAGTCAAATGTCATGGTGAAAAAATGACATGTAACAATATTTAGGGCATATCATGAAAACTTTATTGAGACTAATTAGAGTTTGTTGTTGAGTGGATCTGAAAGCGAAGAAGGATAAAGTAACCCCACAACCCCTAGAGGTGTGTCGTAGTTATAATTTGAAGATCATCAGGGTGCCTTTGGGATTCCCCATCCCGCCACTCCCCTCACTCCACATCCCCATCCCCATACTTTCCCTCCACCTCCCCCAAGAAACATGGCTAGTGAGGTCAGAATGCATATTTTCATAGGTTAGGGATGAGAGGATCCTGATCAATTTTGGTTTTTTGTTGAAGCAGTATGGAAAGCACAATAGGTCACAGATGATAACATAAATAAGGCACAACTTGTTACGACATTGCAAGAAAGGGCATTGGCATGGTATTTAAAGTAATCCACGATGCATCCAGTTGCCACGTTGGATGAGACAAAGACAATGTTGAATGTCAAGTTTAAGAAGCCAAAGTCACAGTCGCAGTGTATTACGTAGATAAAATAAATCAAACAAGAAGTAACTGGTAATGTTTGGGAATTAGATCAAAGGTTCAAAATGTTTCTATGACAAGTGAACTTCCAAATTCATGACAAGCAGCATAAGGAGTGGTTTATAGTTGCGATATTGCCACATGTTAGGCTACCTTTAACAAAGCAAAAGATAACAACACATGTCAAAGCTCTGGAAATTTCTATGAAGCTGGAAGCTTTGCTGGTTGCAAATACCCAAGTAGGGGTACAACAGATTAAGAGCCAATTAGTAGCAATGAATTTGGAGTTGCAAGATCTAAAGAATGGTAAGGAAATCCAATCAGAAATTAGCTCAGAGGTATGGTGTATCAAATGTAAGGTAGAAGGCCATTATAAAGATCAGTGTCATCTATTTTGATATTACATCAACAGTGGTGGGCCTAATCCGTTGCACCCAGGACCAAGTGTATGGTGTGACATGTGTGAAGTTCCAGGTCGAATTTACATGAAAGAATTTTATTTGATGTAAAAGTATGTGCAGACTCATAAGCAGTTGTTTTATAACTTATGTAGCTCCTTTGGGCATGATGAGAAGAATTGTCACAGTTATGATTTAATGCAATTTGCGGATGCATACAAAATGCAGGTTGAAGGGTGTGTGCATGAAGATCATGGTCCACCAGAATGACGTGGAGGCTTCCAATCCCAAGGACGTGGACGAGGAGGAGACGTTGGCCGAGGACGTGGTAAAATCATAAGTTACAATTGTGGCGAAGCAGGACACTTCGTGAGGGATTTTCAGAATCCTACTACCCCTTATTATAGGTATTGTATATCTTTTGAACATGTAATAGAATATTGTCTTGTTCTAATAGTGAAGATGCAAGAGAAAAGAAATCAGTAGCCTATGTAGAAATTTTATATAATGATTGCAGAGGCATGCGAATAAGAGCCCAGTGTTAACATAGTAATCCGAAGTGGTGCAACTATGGGGGAAGATAGTGCAGCAAGACAAAAGCCTCTGGAGGACACGTGGGTCAGAAAATCTTGAGATAATAATACTGGGTTCAATATGCAAAGAGAAAAGGTGACATTTTAGAGGCAAATAAGAGTTTCATGGACAATGGAGCTTCAACATCTAGGACATGGCCACAGAATCAATAGAAGTTGATGCCTCAGACGAACAACACACAAGTGATTACTACGACAAAGGAGTTTGATCCATCTATATTGAAATCATTTTTGAAAACTTGCATGAATTTTTTGAGAGACCAAAAGGTTTTCAAAAGTATCCAAGCTTTGATAGACTCCTGCGTGGGAAGGGAAGAACCACACAACGAGCCACGCGCAATAAATAAAATACATAGGCATAAGAAGAGGATAGGAAGATAAATGAGATTAACTGCACAGATTGTGGATTATGACATGGATCAGGTAATCTTGGATTTGGGATATGATGCCAGTGTATTTCCTAAGAAAACATGGGAGCGCATGGGAAAACCAAATTTGCAATGGTCACCAATCCAGTTAAGAATAACTAATCAGCAGAAGATTGTTCCTATGGGAAGATTGCCTGGTATAGTAGTAGAAATTGAAGGAGTACACACTATGCCATATTTTAAAGCAATTGAGATTGTAGATGAAATAAAAACATATCTAGCAGTGCTTGGATTGGATTGGGTTTTCAATACTATTGAAATAACTAATTTGAAGAAGATATATATGGATTTTTAACAAGGCGATTTTGGGGTCATTGTTCCCCTATACCCCTCAGAAGGAGTGCAGTATAAAATCCTATTCACGATGAATAATGTGATGTGGATATTGATAATATATACAAGCTCATGGATAAAGAGGAAGACTGGATAAATCCCATTTCAGATGGAAGGATAATCTGGGAAATGGACAACTCATGTATTTCAGATTCTGATGAAGAACTGGAGAACTTGTAGAATAGGTTGCACAAAGTTTCTACTAAGCAATGCAACAACATTACAAGATCACTTTGTTGCATCACTGAAGAGGTATGTAATTTTCCTTACTATGATGTGATAGGAGATTCCAATCTAATTCTTGATGAATTTTAACGATAATTACCTGAAGAACAAAGGTTTCAATCTTTGGAAATAGCGTTGAGATCTACACTTGCTAGATGGCGGGGTACTCATAAGGCAAATATTGAAAATTGGAGATAATATCGCAGACTAATGAAGATCAGATTTGGTCTAATAAATACTCGACTCGAAATGAAATATGATGGAAAGGATGACCTGCGAGGGAGTAATTTTCACTAGACTACGATGTGGGGTGAAGATCCAGCACCATAATGGGTACATACATTCTTTCACACATTGGATGTGGTACCTATGAATTGGTATCTTGAAATTGAACTGTGACATGGAATAACGAATTGGGAAGATCTGGTTAAAGGATTTCTAATGAATTTTATTTTTGAAGCTGATTTTGAACTCATAAATGAATATCTTCAAGCAGTCATAACAAGGATTTTCAAGACTACAACTGTGATAACTTGAACACAGCCTCATTGGGTCGCGAAGTTGGAGCAAGAAGTAGAATTCTATAATGTGATAGTTGAAGAGGATGAGGAAGATCCACACAATATTAATATTTCAGAGTTAGAAGGACAATGTGAGGTTGCTGGACTAGAAACTAGGATCCTTGATATAGCACAACCGCTGAAGACATAGAAGGTGAATATAAGGAAAAAAGAAGAGCTAAAATTTGTGTTGATTGGGGATTATTGGGATGCAGATATATTCATCAAGGTTTCAAAGTTGTTGCATGAATATCAAGACCTCAAAGTTATGAGGATCACTCTGAAACCATATGTGAAGCCTGTAAAACAAAGACCCTATAGATTTAACCCAAAGTACAAGGAAAAGGTAAAGGAGGAATTGGAAAATATGCTTAAAGCTAGCATAATTGAACATGTGGATGAATCTAAATGGGTAAGTCTTATGGTTTTTCAGGAGAAGAAGCAAAAAGGTAAAATCATAATTTGTGTTGATTTGAGGAAGCCAAATGATGCATGTGTGCGTGACCCATTCCCTACACCTTTTACAGACGAAGTATTGGATAATGTTGGAGGGTATGAGACCTACTATTTTATAGATGGGTTTTCAGGTTATCATCAAATTAGAATTGCACCAAAAGGCAGGAGTAAGACAAATTTTGACACTGAATGGGGATCTTATCAATATACAGTCATGCCTTTTGGATTGAAGAATGCTCCTACAATATTCTCTAGAGTAATAGTCGCAGCTTTTAAAGAGTACATACACAAATTTTTGGAAGTTTATTTTTATGATTGGACAGTCTTTGGACTGCTAAAGAACCATGTTATGAACTTAAGACTAATGTTGGATACCTGCAAATAGTATCAAATATCATTGTACTTTAAGAAATGCATATTTTGTGTACTTTTTGGTATACTATCGGGTCATGTAATTTTCAGACAAGGATTGATGGTAGACCCCGCGAATATTTTTGTTATTGTGAACTTGGAACCATCTTAGACAGTGAAGAAATTATGCACAACACTGGGACATACTTGCTACTGTAGGAATTTTATCAAGGCATATGCACAGATAACTACACCAATGGAAAAGCTGTTGGATAAGGATGTTACTTTTTGTTGGGATGAATAATTCCAACAAAGCCTCGACATACTGAAGGAGAAGATGTAATTGCACCTATTCTAGTTTTTCTGGGCTGGAATAAGGAGTTCCACGTTCATGTGGATGCATATTGCATAACGTTGGGCTCAGTACTAGCATAGCCTGGCGATGGAGATATTGATCACCTAGTATATTTTGCAAGTAGGAAATTTTCCAACGCAAAAAAGAATTATTCTACAACAGAACGCGAAGGCTTGGCTATGGTATATTCACTACAGAAATTTAGGAATTATTTATTAGGAGCTCACTTCAATATGTTCACAGATCACTCTGCGCTGAAGTATTTGGTGAAAATTCTTGTTCATGGAGGGAATATTTGTAGGTGGTTGTTGTTTTTTCAGGAGTATGAATTTGAAGTTATAGTTAATCTAGGAAGACTGAATGTGGGACCTGATCATCTATTAAGGATAGAAGCTGGCGAAGAAACCATGAGCATTGAAGAGAACCTGCCTGATGTGTAGTTATTTGCCATAAAGGTTGCAGATGATCACTTCATATACATTATTCAGTTTTTGACTACAGGGATGGCACCTACAGAGTATATCGCGCAGCTGAAAAAGGAGCTGGTAGTCAAGGCAACTGATTTTTCTTTGATCGCAAGACATTTGTATAAAATGGGGCTAGATGAAATACTACGCAAATATTTCTTTGAGCATGAAAGATAGAGAAATTTAGAAAAAGTTAATCATGGAGTTACAGGAGGACATTATGCTGGAAAATAAAATATGCATAAGATTTTGAAAGTTGGATTGCGGTGGGCTACATTGCACAAGGATGCAAAATAATATTGTATATCCTGCTATGTTTGTCAAAGAATAGGAGGACCCTCTAGGAGAGATGAAATGCCCTTGAATCCATAAGTGAGCTTGCAGACATTCGATAAGTGGGCGATATATTTTGTTGGACCGATTAATCCACTAGGGAATATGATCCAGGTGGATATTGGTGGCCACCCGCCTACTCCACCTAGTCAGTTTCATCAATTTACTTATTTACTATTTTTAGTATTTTTTCAGGTCCTGAACTTCCAGAGATGTTCTGAGTCCCTAAATGATGTATTCCTCGAATATATATTTCCAACGAGGTATCATACATGCCAAACGGAGATACTATGACCAAGTTACGACTCTGGGAAGTTGGTTGCCCAACTAACCCCAACGGGGCTCATAAACTCTTGGTGTTACATCTCCTCGGGTTAGGGTTTTGGTTGTTTAGGTTTTTCTCTTATTTTTCAATAATAATAATTCCCTTGAGCCTCATTGTAACACAGTTCAAAGGCATATGGGGCAAGTAAATCCAATGGACCACATTGCGACAGTAAAGGGATCAATATGTGCACAATCTGACGGATTTGTTTCATACCCTGCACACAAAGTTGGGTATTAAAGATTCAGAGAGACATTTGGTGCTCAATTACCACAGTTGTTTTCACAGATACCTTTAGGAGTAAATGTAGTTCCTCGACATTACCTCGCTTTGTGCGACATATCGATATGCTGCTAAGATCATGCAGAAATTTAAGCAGAAGAAGCGATACTTTAGATCTATGAATCTAAAATCGGGGAAAGGCACCCCCGAACTATAAAACAAGGGGAAAAACCAAAGTGGGGCTACTCAGAACAACACCACAAAGCCAAAGAAGGACATGAGGAAGTGGTATGAATTTCATAACAGCTCCACTCACAACACAAGCGAATGTGAGACCAAACAATCACTGGTGGTCAAACTGAAGGAATTTGAATTAGATGCATGTTCTGATTCTGAGTCTAAACCGAAAAAATGGGAATCACAAAGGGAAGAAGATCATTGATGCAGATTCCAATGCCACTATTGCCACCACCAAGCTCCATAGGGAGGATCCTGAGGATCCAGAGGAGGGGGAGCACCTCTTCCATTCATAGATGTGGGTGAAGGGTTCTCCACTACAATTCCTTATTGGTAGTGGAAGCCAAAAAACTCATTTTATCATAGTTCATGAAGCAGCTTGGCCTACCGACCATATCACGCCCGCAGCCATATACCATCACGTGGCTTCACCATGGAAGAGATCTTCACATATATTGGCTCAAGGGGTCTTGATCCAGGTTCGGTGTGCAAGGTTTGCCAACAAACCCCTATACTACTAGCCCTTTTGGCAGTGACCTACTTGCGCAGGTCAAAATCTCACCCGAAGTAGTATGGGTGGGTGCTAGAACCAGGTTTCCGCACCCTGAGAAAGGATGGGTAAAGCAAGCAGAGCTGCGCTAGGTCCTGTAATCCCCGATTACCTTATTCTACGCAGGTTTAATTAAGTCTCTATTCGCATCCACGTGCACTAGATCTATCGTTATATGCTTGTTATAACATCAACACAGCAGTACATAAAAAGAACATAACAAATCTAGATCCAAGAACGTAGTACACAGATCTTTTGCAGCTTAAAGACAGAAAATGTACAATACAACAATTATCATTAATTCACACAAAATTACTCACAGATCCAGTTCTCTAACAATCTTTAGCATTTATTCATTCAACAATTCTTCCTTACAATTCCCTTCCCAACCTGCGCACACAGCAGCAGGGTCCGCACACAGCTGGACTTGGATCTCTACGCACACAGCCAGTAGGAGTCCTTTCCCCAAAACCCAAACAGATAGCTTTAAACCTTAAATCGCATCAATAACTCATCATTTCTTACCCTTTACAATACAAAATGCATCTCTATTTATAACAATCTAGCCTCGACTTTCCTATGGTCCGCAACCCATGGTTTTTGGACCCCTAGTTTTCCCTTTTACCCAATACAACGCTTTTGGGGCTTTGACCCACCCCAAAACCCCTCCGCTAGATTAAATTTGATAAAAAATTATCTAAAATGGACCAGTTTCGCAACTTGTTAGGAGACCCTGTTCCAACAGTCCCCTAAAACAATCTTATGACTCGTCACGAGTCACTGCGGTGGTGCGGCTTCGATCTACCTGCACAAGGTATCAAGAGAGCGGATGAGCAAAGGGAGCACTTCCTGACTCTGGGCCGCAGCATGCTGCGCAATCTTGACAAGTGTCAGGGAGGCAGGACCGTCTGGAGCTGCGGTAACTCGTCCAAGCAGCCGGTGGAGGCACGCAATTGCACATTGAACATCGTGGGCCAGCTGAAGTGCGATGTCGGCCCATGGTTTCAACCATTTGTGGATGACATGCTTGTTGTGGCGAAGGTTGTCAAGCTTGTCCAAGATGGTTAGACGCTGCATGGAGATGGTGGAGGCTCTGACTTGATCCATAGCAGCTTCCACCCGTTGTAGTTCCTTCTGGATATGCTGAAGCGTAGAATGGTGTTGGACAGTCGTCCATAGTTGGGTAGCTATTTCAACCAATTGGGCGCCCCGCGTCAGCTGCTCCCGAATAATATGTGTTGCATCTGCGACCACTGCAATCTGTTGGTCCCGTACTTCCGGAGGTATGTCATACTGCTGTTGCGTGGCCCAGTCATGGTGGCGAACTTCGTGCAACACTCTGGTGTACATTCCTCGTAGCTCTGTGTAAGATAGTTGTGCTAAATCTATTGGGATGTCCCCAATAGTTGTATTAGGAGCGTTGAATAGGGTGATGCGAGAGAGTGAACACACATTGCTTCTATTGGGCAGTACTCGAGAGTTGCGGAGAATTCGCAGCATGTCCCTGTATCGTAGCATTCCTTCTTGGCACAGAACCAGTTGGGACCTGACTGTGATGCTGCGGGCAGGGGATTGCGGCACTAGCAGACCTAATTCTGCTATGTCTCCTAAGGCTAGCCTGCTAGGTCCCGTGGCTATCCCTGGAGTGCGAAGGTCGGTTGTGCAGTACTGGTGCCTCTCTATTCGTGGCTCGCAGACAATTTTTTCTGCAGGAAACCAGCGCTCGATCCTTTGGCTACATTCAGTAGTTCTAGGCCCTCTCAAGACGATGTCTGCGGGTACTGAGCATCTCGGGGTCGGACCATTCGGAGAGTTAGGGTCCATCTTAGCAACGAGAAAACGGGCACCCAGAGAATGTTAATGAGCGCAAAAAACTAGTATGCAGATAGCAGGAGCATGTTGTAGGGTGAATAAATATCCTGGTGCGAAGTTATCCAGCCGACCGCACACCGTCCGGAGCTATTTAATGGTGGAGTAGCCCATTCATGAGACTGACCATCAATCAGGTGGATCAATCTTACCATAAATGGCTGCATTGATGATCTACCGCCTATTTTGCGTACTTGTAAGATTCATTTTTTATCAAATCAGAATGTGCTGATGGGCGTCCTTCATCCCTGAGGTCGCTTCCACGGAATGTTAGACCACGGATGACACCCGCGTGTCGTTTGCGTACCTTGAATGAAGGTCGACGCAAGGTGTGTCTGCAAGTTGGCCATCAGTATTTTCGAGCCATGTGCTTCACCCTTGGTCAGGACGTCCCTGCATGATAGGGTTACGTCACGTGTCCTCGTGCCATCTATTACTTGAGGCATCCACAAATTCTCCAAATTACACCTGGGTCCAGGCAGGTCTGTAACCCAACACATGCCTACAGCGGTACCCTAGCAAGCCTGTTCATGCAAGGTTTGATTGCACCCTTGAGTTTTGTATGTCAGAAAGTATCCACATAGGTTGACTGACCTTGGAGCCCATCTGGAAACTGGGGTCCCTATGTGCAAGATCACCCTTCTCTGATACTTCTCTTGAGTGAAGAATATCGGTCCTTGCGTAGGTGCTCCGTGCAGTGTTAGTGACAGTGCCCCTAGCCTATGTTCCGTGGGAATCTTAGGTTCAACAGTCTTCTGCGGATCATCTACGTCCTCCTGGCAGGGCAGGTTTCTTTCCTTGTCAGATATGCGACAAAAATTCCAGATGGTCTGAAGACATCGAAGCGCTGAAACCTCATGCAATCAGCCTTGCCAATTTTCCAGCTCCTCATCAAAGTCGGATAAACATTCACTGTCCTTTTCCCAGCAGAGCATTCCTTCATCCGTGGGGTTAACGCGATCTTCATCCTGCACAATTAATTTATAAATGTGATCTAATTCCTCCTCCTCATAGGCTGACTCTGTATACCGCACACCTTCTGTTGGATCTAGTGGTACTATGACACACGTACCTTTGCTTTCAAACACTATGTTGTGCTTCTTGACATTGATGAAACCCCCATGTCAATTTCCCAGTCTATTCCAAGAAGCGCAGGGTAGGGATCTGCATCTTCCATAATTTCTATTACCTCAAAATCAGCTAGGACCCTTACCGCTGCGATGTCAACCATGAATTTTGGTAACCTCCCTAGAGGGATGATTTTTTGTTGATTGGCGATTCGCAACTGGATGGTGGACCATTCTAATTTAGGCTCACCCATTCATTTCCATTTCTGTTTTGGTAATACATTTGCATCTGGCCCCAGATCTAAGATAACCTCATCCATCTCGCAGTCACCAATCTGCGCAGTCAATCACATCTCTCTTCCGGTGCGCTTCTTATAGTTGTATAGTTTGTGTACATCCTTGGTTTCAGGGATCAAATTGGACTGAGCTGCGCAGGTATTCAGTAGTGCTTGGACATTTCCTACAGCCAGTGGGTTTTGTAGCAACTTCAGACATGCCTTCAAAAATGGCTCAACTCCTTCTTCTATCTGGGGGTGCGTCGACTACTGCTCGGGCCCTGCCAATGGTACCTATTCTTTAAGATTCATTCCTTCCCGAGGGGCAAGCTCCTCCTTTGATCCCGGGGTGACCATCCCACTGCGTGTCATGACTTTTACACTTGGATTTGCATTCCTTAGCTCAATTTTAACTCTTTGTACATTCTGCGTAGGGGTGGGTTGCTTTTCCTGCATCTTGGCTATTAAAATTAGGTATTCCTCTACCTCATGGTCCAGCTATCTACAATATTTGCACGATGGCCTGGTGGGATTTGGGCATTCTCTAGAAAAGTTCCCTATTTCTCCACAGTTATAAAAAATTAGCTACCCACGTTCTCGCCCTGCACTCCCTCCCTAACCTCCTCTGCCTCAGGCCGGTGATCCCCCAAAGTGCGCAAAAAGTCTTGGCAACGCAAGGTCTGATTGTACCCTATATAAGTTCCCACGATCCATCATTAAATCATAAGTACAATAGTTCTACTCATCATGTCCCACTAATCGGCAGTATCGACACCATTGTTGCTTCAGTTTTGGGACATACGCACCTAGCCTAGGGAAATGGTTCGTATCATGTAGTCCTACTACCCGAAAATCATCACACCATAGCGCAGGTCCGCTTACGGGTTCTCGACTTGCCCCTGGGCGTACCGGACTAGGTCCTCCTGCTTGCATGTAATCCATCAGTAGAGGGCACTAATCCTTTGTATGGCCAGACACCTGGCATCGTATGCACCAGAGATCTGCGCAGCCGTCCTTTCCTCGCTCTTTTCGCAGGTTCTGTATTTCCATATGCATAGCCCCAAGTTGTTCCTAGATTCATTGTACCCCTGCTGACGTATCCTCTCGAGGGGCAGCCTCTAGTTTTATAGCGACTTCCACAGCTTTCTCCTGCGACTCAAAGGTATGATGACTCATTGGCATGCACAGGTGAGGTAACAACATAGCGATGAACCATTCCATATGCTATCTATCATCATACTTGAATCCCCCTTCCCTGATTGCCTTCTTTAATCATTGATCAGCTTCCCATACTGACTCAGACGCACCTTGTTTGAAGTTCTTTACTTCCGCTACCAGTTGGGAATAGGATTTCGGATTTCGGAAATGTTGCTTAAGAGCGTCTTTGATATCTTGAATGGATGTGCTCCTGTTCTGGGAAATGTATTGCATATACCAATCTAGAGCCCTGTCCTTGAATGCTAATGACAGATGTGCCCTCTTCACCATATCATTCACCACATTCTGCACAGTCCAGACAGACTCGGAAACGAACCAAAACCAGTCCATATCCTCATCTCCTACCCCCTTGAAGGTAGGTAGTTTCAGGTGCGCAACCATATCACTGTTCAGGGGAAGTGGTGGCATAGGTGAATTCTTACCTTTGCGCGGCCTGGGTGGCGATGTAGCTGGGGGGTCTTGTGTAGCTGGCTCTTGTAATAGATTATAGGGAGATCTTCCTCCATCAAGGTTGGTGCGATAGTACTTACCACTGCGCGTAGCGCTTCCGTCTAGATCCGAGGTCATTCGGTATGACTACATAGAATGCTCTTTTCACACAGTAATATCTTGATCAACAACGGTAACGTCCTCAGGAATTTTCCCCGAAACCCTTTGAAGAATCGCCGTTCAGCCTTAGAGTATGATACAAACTAATCAATGGAAAATTCCATCACAAATCCTCCAAGCACTCTATCCACCCAGTGATCCACCGTGCGTGTGATAGTATTATCAATTTTTTCCAGCTGCTCGAGCAGCTCTGGGGTCCACTGAGTGACTCGCTCTTCCTTCCAGCACTTCTGGAATTTCACAAGTCTGGCCAGCCACTCCTGGAGTTCAATCGCAAAGATTACAAAGAATATTTTGTAGCTGTCAGTAAGGATGTACCTATTTTTCCACCTTTCCGTCGTTAACTTCTCACTGCGATTTTCTTTTACTGCGAACTCCTGGATCTGTCTTTTGAACCAATCTTCGATCTTTTTTCTTTCAAGTTTCGAGTATTTTCTTTTCATTACCCAATTCCTCTCTCAGACTTCTTCCGGTACCAGCAACGGAACCATTGGTTGGCTCGAGGGGTCCTGACCCAGGTTCGGTGTGCAAGGTTTGCCAACAAACCCCTATACTACTGGCCCTTTTGGCAGTGACCTGCTTGCGTAGGTCAAAGTATCACCCGAAGTATTATGGGTGGGTAATGGAACCAGGTTTTCGCACCTGGAGAAAGGATGGGTAAAGCAAGCAGAGCTGCGCTAGGTCCTGTAATCCCCGATTACCTTGTTCTGCGCAGGGTTAATTAAGTCTCTATTCGCATCCACGTGCACTAGATCTATAGTTATATGCTTGTTATAACATCAACACAACAGTACATAAACATAACATAATAGATCTAGATCCAAGAACGCAGTACACAGATCTTTCGTAGCTTAAAGACAGAAAATGCACAATACAAAAATTATCAGTAATTCACACAAAAGTAATCACAGATCTAGTTCTCTAACAATATTTCGCATTCATTCATTCATCAATTCTTCCTTACAATTCCCTTCCCAACCTGCGCACACAGCAGCAGGGTCCGCACACGGATGGACTTGGATCTCCGTGCACACAGCCAGTAGGAGTCCTTTCCCCAAAACCCAAACAGATAGCTTTAAACCTTAAATCGCATCAATAGCTCATCATTTCTTACCCTTTACAATACAAAATTCATCTCTATTTATAACAATCTAGCCTTGACTTTCCTATGGTCCGCAACCCATGGTTTTTGGACCCCTAGTTTTCCCTTTTACCCAATACAACGCTTTCAGGGCTTTGACCCACCCCAAAACCCCTCCGCTAGATTAAATCTAATCAAAAATATCCAAAATGGACCAGTTTCGTAGCTTGTTAGGAGACCCTATTCCAATAGCGTCAGCCAGCAGTGTCACCTTTCGTACAACATCAATCCCTTTACGGATGAGGTACTATGTGATGTTGATCCTCTTGATGTATCTGATGTATTATTGAGCCAACCATACTTGTGGGAGTGACATGTTGTGTATCAGTCTATACCTTGTTATGTTATTATTATATTGGGAAATAATTTGTACAGGATACCAGAGGTAGTACTGCCTCCCACCATCTCTTTGATTATTGCAAAGAAACGCAGTAATATTATTTCCCAAATTAGAAAATTTGTTTTCATTACAATTCGCCCACAAGGAAAGAAGAATATTATGGTCACAACCTCCAAACATGGCTCCCCTACCTGGCAACAACAAATGGAAAAAGTTGTGTAGGAATACAAGGAAATTTTCTCGTCACCCACAGAGGTTCCTCTACACTGTCAGGTCAAGCATTCCAATGATCTAACCCCAGGCGCGCCACTTCCTGATGTTACCATACCTCATGCGACCACACAAACATAATCCACATGTGTATTTTCTGACATCTGCCAATAGGTCCACGACATCTTGAAGAAATCTAATGCAGTACAAGTAGTGCAGGGATAGCTTGTCAGTGCACTCAAGTTCTAGGGAGACACATTTTGAATTACATTCCTGGGGTTCCTCAAATGGACCCCATTGAAACTATACCCACTTCAAATCAGGCCAACTCCTTCAGGGAAAGTGGTTCACAGAGTACAGTTCAACAAAAATTTCCCTACCTCATGGAGGCTTTGCATGCAATGGGGACCATTGATTCCTAAGGGGGGAGGAATGATCCATGTGGATATTGGTGACCACCCGCCTAATTCACCTAGTCAGTTTCATTAGTTTTATTATTTACTATTTTTAGTATTTTTCAAGTCCTGAACTTCTAGAGTTGTTTTGAGACCCTAAAAAACGTAGTCCTCGGAGAGATCTTTCCAATGAGGTATCATGCACATCAAACAGAGATATTATGACCAAGTTATGACCCCAGGAAGTTGGATACCCAACTAACCCCAACAGGGCCCATAAACTCTTAGTTTTACATCTCCTCGGGTTAGGGTTTTGGTTGTTTATGGCTTTCTTTTATTGTTCAATAATAAAAAGGCCCTTGAGCCTCATCGTAACACATGCCTTACCGCCTGTAGTAGCCATTGGTTCTCGGATTTAATACATGCTAAACTGGTTATGTCCATTAAATGCAGCTAAGCATATTTCCGATGCATTTGATATTAATGAAATAAAGTTTTATTTCTTCCACATCTTGTTTTTATGTTTATTTATGTATTTTATTTTTTCTGTGTCAGAGATTCGGGTTACGGCTACATGAGGGTTTGAAACATATTTAGGTTTGATGTTTTGCAATAATATTTTAGTAAAATTCATAAGTGTTATTTTCTCTGAAATAATATTAGAGAGTGCCAAATATCTCATTTGAAATTATTTTTATTATCTCAAAAGATTTTTTTACAAAATTTGATTTCGTTTCCTAGTTTGAGAGATATGAGCAATTGAAGTTACACCTAACCGGAACACTTCGTTGTCGCGCATCCTATGAGTTTGTGGAATCATTTTCTCACACCACGGGTCATAAAATTTCAAGTGTCTTATATCACTGGAAATATCTATTCAATACCTCAAATGGGTCTTTGACATAATTTGATTTCATCACCTATAGCAGAAGTTATCAGCAAATTTGCAACAAGAGCTTCATTTCAACCAAGATCCAAATCAGAATAAGATTGGCACGAGGTATATCATCACTGCCACAAATTATTTTACCAAACAGGCTGAAGCTAATCCAGTGAAGGATTGCAATGCAAATACTATTGCAAAGTTCATATTTGAATTCATTTGTCCAGATTTGGGTGCCCGAATATTCTGATGAGTGAGAAAGGGTCACATTTCTTACATAGAACCATTGAGGCAATGGCTGAAGAATTCCAAGTGCATCATCAGAAGAGCACACCCTATCACCCTCATGCAAATGGAATAGTGGAAGATTTTAACAATATTTTGGATAATTTTCTCACCAAAGTATGAAATGTCAACAGGAAATCTTGGGATTTGAGAATTCCAGCAGTATTATGGGCATATAGAATAACCTACAAGAATTTGATAGGACAGACACCTTTTAGGATGGTTTATGGACATGAAGAATTTATGCCTATGGAATATATTGTGCCTAGTCTAATAATTGCAGTAGTAACAAATATGGTAGACAGTAATATCATGGAAGAAATATTGGAACAATTTCTTTCTCTTGAGCAAGACAATTTCATTACAGGATATCATCAGCAAGTACAAAAAGTAGGGGAAAAAAGCTTGGCATGACAGGCATATCAAGTATAGAATATTCAAGGAAGGAGACTTGGTGTTTATGTATGATAGCAATTTCATGAAGCTCCTAAGAAAGTTCCAAATGCATTGGTTGGGACCATATATTATTAGACACGTTTCGGAGGGAGCCGTAGTTCAACTTGCAAAGTTGGATGATCAGATGATGCCAAGACGAGTGAATGGAAGTATATTAAATCTAATAGGAATGAATCTGTCCTTGGAACTTCATGCCAACTATATGAATGGGAAAAATTCTTAGTGCCGCATGTAGTTGAAATGGGGCATAGGACTATAAACTACTATGTCGAAGGAATTTGCCGAAGATGCATTATTGCGCGAAACTTAGGAAGATATCCCAGTTGGAGGGAGTTGTGACAAGGTAGGAATAACTGTGCTATAAGGAAGGTTCGTCAAATTTCACCAGAAATATGACTGTTGGAAGTGAAACAGTTGATTTGATAGGAAATTTTTCGTTAAAAGGAGCGGGGAAAATGCATTTAATGAGCACATATGGAAAAATATGCCGCCAAATCCACATTTATGAAGTGAATCTAAAGAAAATAACGAGGTCCAAAATTCAAATTTGTTACAGATGTTGTATCTCTCTCCGCATTTTGACACTTTGCTCACTGAGATTTAGAATTTAGATTTTGCGCCTATGTGTGAGTCGAGCTTTGAGTTGTATGTTTGAGAAGATATTGCAAGGGAGTTTCTCAGGAGAGGATTAGATAAAATCATGACTACTACACCTCTGGTTGTAACAGGGCCAAGGTCTCCCAGGAAGAAACTTGTTGCAGGAGAAGCACATAAAAAGAAACCAAAGAAGGATGTTGTAAGATAGTCACCAAGGAATAGCTTACTAAGGAGCGACTTGATAAGATGAAGCAACCAATGGATATCTAGGAGAGTGATGAGGAGAAAATTGTGGCAAATATCCCTGAAGAGATTCTGGCGGAATAAGTTGATCCTATTTACAAATTGTTGTCTTATGTTCCACCGGGAAAATTGACTTCAAAAGTGATGAAGGGCCTAGACAACACCAAATTTACTGTGTTTACCCCATTTCTTTCGGATGAAGGACCATGTGAGGTAGATTTGTTGGAAAAAGGTAACACAATTTCGAATGGTAACGACATGAGCAAGTATCCCCAGTTCGAGCCCATCCAATACTTGCACGCAATGTATTATGAAGAAACTGTTGTTACAAGAATAGAGTCACATAGGTGGGTTGCAGGTATCCAGCAGGCTAGGTTGTTGAATATGTTCTATGTTCCACATATCCGGCTCAGCAACATCAACATGATTTGTGTGCGCCAGCTTTTGGCCTTAGTGCATGAAGGATGTCTCTAGATGGGAGGCAGAATACCTATTGATGATATTCTTATTAGAATAATAATCATGCTACCATGCCAAGTATTGAACCCTGCATATGAATTTGTAGGGAAAATTCAAGATAAGGCGGTTGTTGAGGCGACGAAGGAAACATATGGCATCATCAAGAAGTCTCGAGGGTACGATATCAACACTATCAACGATCAAGATGTGTGCTTCGCCACACACATTTTGATCTAGATTTATGCAATAAAATAAAGAAATGCACATAAACGTAGAGGTGCAACAAAAATAAGAGTTAATTTCATTAATATCACATAACTGAAATATGCTTACAGACAAAATGGAAATAAATTAGCTAGGGCCCTAATAGCTTATCTCTGAGGAGAGATGTGGCGGCTACATGGCTCTAAATTGTGTTAAAATGAGGCTCAAATGTCTATTTATTATTTAGAATCAATGTAAAACCATAAACATCCAAAAAACTAACCCTAGGAGATGAAACGCCAAACTATGGGCCCCATTGGGGTAAATTAGTACATCAATTTCCGAGGGTCGTAACTTTGGCATACAATCTGTGTTTGACACACATGATACCTCATTAGAAAGATTTATCCAAGGAATAAATTTCTGAGAGAAAATACTGAATTATCAACTCATATTCACGTGGAACACCTTTTCCCAAAAAAATCGTTTAGGGCCTCAAAATGGCTCCAGAAGTTCAGGACTCGAAAAACTACCAAAAATAGTAAATTGTGCTACAATTAAGGAAACTGAAAAAACTGAAAGAAGCAATGGTGGGGGTCCAAGTGGAATAGGTGAGTAGCCACCAATATCCACCTGTATCATTCCTCCCCCCTTAGGAAGAAATGGTCCCCATTGCGTTGAGTTCCTCCATGACATGAGGAAACTTCTATTGAACTTGGCCCCTGGTGGGCCACTTGCCCTAATAAAGGAGTTAGTATGCTTTGACAACTCAATATGGTTGGATCCTCTGCTGACGGGGTTTATTGATCTATGTGTCCATGATCCGATCGTTTGTGGCTTGTTCCATGCAGTTTGGGTTTAACTCCCTTTGTGTGAGTTGTTCTGCCATGTCGGATGTCTCATAGGATCGAAGGCGGTCCACATTAAACACTGGGTGAAAACCAAGGAATGGTGGAATAATGAGCTCAAATTAATTGTCCCCTACAGCCTTGGTGATGGTGTATGGCCCATATCAAAGTGGGTGAAGCTTGTGGTGGGGTCCAACAAGGCGCTCCTTCTACAAATGTAACCACACTTTTTCGCCCACCTCGAAGTTGTGTGGTACTCGATGATGATCATGTCGCTACTTGTTCTTATCATTGGCTCTATCCAATGTGTCATGAACCTATGGGAGAATATATTGAATGTGCTCAATGAATTTTTTAACCTTGTCAGCTTCAGACTGGACATGAGTCGAATCGTACTGAGTAGCTGTAAATGGAATGGTTGCATCAATGGGACATAGTGGCTAGAATCCCAAGCCAACCTGAAAGGGGTTGTGGTTGGTTGAGCTGGGGAGGGCCCAATTATAGTTGTGTTGTACATAGGGGAGGCTCTCATCCCATGTGTGTGGATGATTTGAGGTGTACATGTGCATAATGTGTACGATCATCATGTTGACGACCTCTGTCTAGCCATCAATTTGGTGATGGAAAGTTGTGGACTTGGTGAGCTTGGTGTCCAGCATTGACTAGAGGTTGGATCAAAATGTTCTAAGGAGCCTTTTTTCCTAATCTGAGATGATAGACTGTGGGATACCAAATTTTACCCACACTCATTCAAAGAATAGTTTAGCAGTGGATTCTTCTGTGATATTCTTCTTGTAGGCTGCCATAATGGCCATCCTTGAGAGTCTTTCGATGGCCACAAAAACACAGTCGTTTCCATGCTTAGTAGAAGGAATGTCTGGCATGTAATCCATGGAGATATATTCCCAAGGTCAACTAGGGTTAGGCAAAAGAGTATAGATTCCTTGCTTCTTTATGGTCGGTTTGGAAATGGCGCAAGTAATGAAAGATCCGATGTACTTCCCGACATCCTTTCGAAGGTTTGGCCAATAGAAATACTTATGTAGTACTGCCAATGTTTTCTCGACCCCAAAATGCATAGCAACCTTATTGTACTGTGCTTCCAAAATAATCTTGGCACAATCGCTTGAAGAAACACAAAGGTTTCCCAGATGACATAGCAGTGCATCCTGGAGGTGAAAATTTTGAACTTGGAAACCCTCCAAGAGCGCCTTGTATGTGTGGTCAAATTCTAGATCTCTCTTGTAGAGAAGCGACCAGTCAAAAGTTTCATGCCCACAAGAGTTGAGGACGGTGGTTAGTGCCACAATCGGTGGTTGGTTGAGGCAGTCTACAACATTATTGGTGTTGCCCTTCTTGTACTTGATGTTCAAATGAAACTGTTACAGATATGTGGACCAAAGTTTGATGGCGATTGTTCTGCAACTTCCCTTGCATTTGTATGAACTACAGGTGTCAATGGTCTGTGTTGATGACCATTTCCTTCCCCAAAATGTAATGCTTCCATTTTCAACAAGCTTTCACGATGGAATACATCTCTTTGTCATAAGTGGGATACTTTCGTACTCTATCGTATAATGTCTCACTGTGATATGTTATTGGATGCCCCTGTTGAGTAAGAACTGCCCCAATAGCATAGTTAGAGGCATTTGTCTCGATCTCAAATGGTTGGTGCAAGTATGGTAAAGTGAGCACTGGGGAATAGTAGTGCTAATGCTTCAAATCTATGAATGTATTCTACTGAGATTCAAAACAAACTTAATTTTTCTTTCACTCCTCCCTTGGTGACTTGACTCAAGGTCCAAGTGATATGAGAGAATCCCAACACGAACCTACAGTAGAAATTAGAAAGACCGAGAAAACTGCAGAGCTCTATTAGAGCGGTTGGGGTTGGCCAATCTCGAATGACTTAGATATTGGTTAGATCCACATGCACCCCCCGCTCATCAATAATGTATCCCAGATATTGAACCTGGGTCATGCCAAAAGTTCACTTCTACAAATTGGCACACAACTTGTGTTGTTGCAGTGTTTGGAGGACCTGTCGGATGTGGTGGAGGTGCTCTTCCCAAGTGGATATTGGTGGATATAGGTGGCCACCCACCTATTCCACTTGGACACCAACCATTTTTTCTTTCATTTTTTTAGTTCCTTAATTGTAGCACAATTTACTATTTTTGGTAGTTTTTCGGGTCTTGAACTTTCGCAGCTATTTTGAGGCCCTAAACGACACTTTTTGGGAAAATGTGTTCCAGGAAAATATGAATTAAATACTTCATATTCTCTATTAGAAGTGTAGTCCTCGAATAGATATTTCTAACGAGGTATCATGTACATCAAACAGAGATCGTATGCCAAAGTTACGACCCTGGGAAATTGATGTACTAACTTACCCCAACGGGGCCCATAATTTGGTGTTTCATCTCCTAGGATTATGTTTTTGGATGTTTAAGGTTTCCCATTCATTCTAAATAATAAATAGGCCTTCGAGCCTCATTGTAACACAGTTGATAGGCCTGTAGCCACCACATCTCTCCTCAGAGATAAGCTACCAGCGCCCTAGCTATTTTATTTCCATTTTTTCACTCCCTTTGTCGGGATCTAATTCAGAGTTGGAGCATGCATCTGATTCAGAAGCCTTCATCTCAGCCACCAGTGACTGCTTGGCCTGACTCTTATGGAACTCACACCACTTTCCCATGTCCTTGTTCTGTTATTATTATATTGGGAAATAAGTTGTACAGGATACCAGAGGTAGTACTGCCTCCCACCATCTCTTTGATTATTGCAAAGAAACGCAGTAATATTATTTCCCAAATTAGAAAATTTGTTTTCATTACAATTCGCCCACAAGGAAAGAAGAATATTATGGTCACAACCTCCAAACATGGCTCCCCTACCTGGCAACAACAAATGGAAAAAGTTGTGTAGGAATACAAGGAAATTTTCTCGTCACCCACAGAGGTTCCTCTACACTGTCAGGTCAAGCATTCCAATGATCTAACCCCAGGCGCGCCACTTCCTGATGTTACCATACCTCATGCGACCACACAAACATAATCCACATGTGTATTTTCTGACATCTGCCAATAGGTCCACGACATCTTGAAGAAATCTAATGCCAAGTACAAGTAGTGCCAGGATAAACATCGAGTGCCACTCAAGTTCTAGGGGGGCGACACATTTTGGTTACATTTCCATAAGGAGCACCTCTATGGACCCCATTGCAAGCTATGCCCACTTCAAATCAGGCCAACTCCTTCACCGGGGAAAGTGGTTCACCAGGTACCAGGTTCAACACAAATTTCCCTACCTCATGGGGGCTCTGCACTTAATGGGGACCATTTCTTTCTATGGGGGGAGGAATGAACCAGGTGGATATTGGTGGCCACCCACCTACTCCACCTAGTTAGTTTCGTTAGCTTTCTTATTTACTATTTTTAGTATTTTTTCAGGTCCTAAACTTCCAGAGATATTTTTAGGCCCTAAACGGCGTAGTCCTCGGAGAGATATTTCCAACGAGGTATCAGGCGCGTCAAACAGAGATACTATGACCAAGTTACGATTCTGGTAAGTTGGCTTCCCAACTAACCCCAACAGGGCCCATAAACTCTTAGTGTTACAGCTCCTCAGGTTAGGGTTTAGGGTGTTTAGGGTTTTCTCTTAATTTAAATAATAAAAACTCCCTTGAGCCTCATTGTAATACAGTTCATATGCATTTAGCCACCACATCTCTTCTCAGAGACAAGCTACCATCGCCAAAATTAGTTTCTTTCAATTCTATCTGTAAATATTTTCAGTATTTGATATTAACAAAATGAAAGTTTATTTTCCACATCACTGCTTTTTATGTCATTTATGCATTTTTATTTTTTTCCCAGAGAAAACGAGATTCAAAAGGTCATACATGATAGCTCAAGACATTCAGCTTCTCAATAATACAATTATTTAGTAAAATCATGGAGCAAGATTCACAACAATATTAGAGAGTGCCAAATATCTCATTTGAAATTATTTTTTATTATCTCAAAATATTTTTTTACGGAATTTGATTTCGTTTCCCAGTTTGAGAGATATGAGCAATTGAAGTTACACGTCTCTAACACTACGCTGTCGTACGTCCTATGAGTTTGTGGAATCATTTTCTCACCCCACTGGTCATAAAATTTCAAGTGTCTTATATCACTAGAAATATCTATTCAATACCTCAAATGGGTCTTTGAAAAAATATGATTTCATCACCTATAGCAGAAGTTATCAGCAAAGTTGCAGCAAGAGGTCCATTTCAACCAAGATCCAAATCGATTAAGATTGGCACGAGAGACTACCACCTGCCACAAATTATTTTACCAAACAAAATGGGGCTAATCCGTGTTGAAGGATTGCAATGCAAATACTATTGCAAAGTTCATATTTGAATTCATTTGTCCCATTTGGGTGCCCTATTCTCGATGAGTGAGAAAGGGTCACATTTTTACATGTAACCATCGGTGTTAATGGTCAAGAATTCCAAGTGCATCATCGAAGAGCACACCCTTATCACCCTCATGCAAATGGAATAGTGGAAGATTTTAACAATATTTTGGATAATTTTCTCACTGTAAAGTATGAAATGTCAACAAAGGAGGACTTTGGGATTTGAGACCCAAATAAAGATATGGGCATATAGAATAACCTACAAGAATTTGATAGGACAGACACTTTAGACATACCTTTTAGGTTATTCTATGGATAGGAAGCAATTATGCCTATGGAATATATTGTGCCTAGTCTAATAATTGCAGTAGTAACAAATATGGTAGACAGTAATATCATGGAAGAAATATTGGAACAATTTCTTTCTCTTGAGCAAGAAAATTTCATTACAGGATATCATCAGCAAGTACAAAAAGTAGGGGAAAAAATCTTGGCATGACAGGCATATCAAGTATAGAATATTCAAGGAAGGAGACTTGGTGTTTATGTATGATAGCAATTTCATGAAGCTCCTAAGAAAGTTCCAAATGCATTGGTTGGGACCATATATTATTAGACACGTTTCGGAGGGAGCCGTAGTTCAACTTGCAAAGTTGGATGATCAGATGATGCCAAGACGAGTGAATGGAAGTATATTAAATCTAATAGGAATGAATCTGTCCTTGGAACTTCATGCCAACTATATGAATGGGAAAAATTCTTAGTGCCGCATGTAGTTGAAATGGGGCATAGGACTATAAACTACTATGTCGAAGGAATTTGCCGAAGATGCATTATTGCGCGAAACTTAGGAAGATATCCCAGTTGGAGGGAGCTGTGACAAGGTAGGAATAACTGTGCTATAAGGAAGGTTCGTCAAATTTCACCAGAAATATGACTGTTGGAAGTGAAACAGTTGATTTGATAGGAAATTTTTCGTTAAAAGGAGCGGGGAAAATGCATTTAATGAGCACATATGGAAAAATATGCCGCCAAATCCACATTTATGAAGTGAATCTAAAGAAAATAACGAGGTCCAAAATTCAAATTTGTTACAGATGTTGTATCTCTCTCCGCATTTTGACACTTTGCTCACTGAGATTTAGAATTTAGATTTTGCGCCTATGTGTGAGTCGAGCTTTGAGTTGTATGTTTGAGAAGATATTGCAAGGGAGTTTCTCAGGAGAGGATTAGATAAAATCATGACTACTACACCTCTGGTTGTAACAGGGCCAAGGTCTCCCAGGAAGAAACTTGTTGCAGGAGAAGCACATAAAAAGAAACCAAAGAAGGATGTTGTAAGATAGTCACCAAGGAATAGCTTACTAAGGAGCGACTTGATAAGATGAAGCAACCAATGGATATCTAGGAGAGTGATGAGGAGAAAATTGTGGCAAATATCCCTGAAGAGATTCTGGCGGAATAAGTTGATCCTATTTACAAATTGTTGTCTTATGTTCCACCGGGAAAATTGACTTCAAAAGTGATGAAGGGCCTAGACAACACCAAATTTACTGTGTTTACCCCATTTCTTTCGGATGAAGGACCATGTGAGGTAGATTTGTTGGAAAAAGGTAACACAATTTCGAATGGTAACGACATGAGCAAGTATCCCCAGTTCGAGCCCATCCAATACTTGCACGCAATGTATTATGAAGAAACTGTTGTTACAAGAATAGAGTCACATAGGTGGGTTGCAGGTATCCAGCAGGCTAGGTTGTTGAATATGTTCTATGTTCCACATATCCGGCTCAGCAACATCAACATGATTTGTGTGCGCCAGCTTTTGGCCTTAGTGCATGAAGGATGTCTCTAGATGGGAGGCAGAATACCTATTGATGATATTCTTATTAGAATAATAATCATGCTACCATGCCAAGTATTGAACCCTGCATATGAATTTGTAGGGAAAATTCAAGATAAGGCGGTTGTTGAGGCGACGAAGGAAACATATGGCATCATCAAGAAGTCTCGAGGGTACGATATCAACACTATCAACGATCAAGATGTGTGCTTCGCCACACACATTTTGATCTAGATTTATGCAATAAAATAAAGAAATGCACATAAACGTAGAGGTGCAACAAAAATAAGACTTAATTTCATTAATATCACATAACTGAAATATGCTTACAGACAAAATGGAAATAAATTAGCTAGGGCCCTAATAGCTTATCTCTGAGGAGAGATGTGGCGGCTACATGGCTCTAAATTGTGTTAAAATGAGGCTCAAATGCCTATTTATTATTTAGAATCAATGTAAAACCATAAACATCCAAAAAACTAACCCTAGGAGATGAAACGCCAAACTATGGGCCCCATTGGGGTAAATTAGTACATCAATTTCCGAGGGTCGTAACTTTGGCATACAATCTGTGTTTGACACACATGATACCTCATTAGAAAAATTTATCCAAGGAATAAATTTCTGAGAGAAAATACTGAATTATCAACTCATATTCACGTGGAACACCTTTTCCCAAAAAAATCGTTTAGGGCCTCAAAATGGCTCCAGAAGTTCAGGACTCGAAAAACTACCAAAAATAGTAAATTGTGCTACAATTAAGGAAACCGAAAAATCGAAAGAAACTGAAAAAACTGAAAGAAGCAATGGTGGGGGTCCAAGTGGAATAGGTGAGTAGCCACCAATATCCACCTGTATCATTCCTCCCCCCTTAGGAAGAAATGGTCCCCATTGCGTTGAGTTCCTCCATGACATGAGGAAACTTCTATTGAACTTGGCCCCTGGTGGGCCACTTGCCCTAATAAAGGATTTAGTCTGCTTTGACAACTCAATATGGTTGGATCCTCTGCTGACGGGGTTTATTGATCTATGTGTCCATGATCCGATCGTTTGTGGCTTGTTCCATGCAGTTTGGGTTTAACTCCCTTTGTGTGAGTTGTTCTGCCATGTCGGATGTCTCATAGGATCGAAGGCGGTCCACATTAAACACTGGGTGAAAACCAAGGAATGGTGGAATAATGAGCTCAAATTAATTGTCCCCTACAGCCTTGGTGATGGTGTATGGCCCATATCAAAGTGGGTGAAGCTTTTGGTGGGGTCCAACAAGGCGCTCCTTCTACAAATGTAACCACACTTTTTCGCCCACCTCGAAGTTGTGTGGTACTCGATGATGATCATGTCGCTACTTGTTCTTATCATTGGCTCTATCCAATATGTCATGAACCTATGGGAGGATATATTGAATGTGCTCAATGAAGTTTTTAACCTTGTCAGCTTCAGACTGGACATGAGTCGAATCGTACTGAGTAGCTGTAAATGGAATGGTTGCATCAATGGGACATAGTGGCTAGAATCCCAAGCCCACCTGAGAGGGGTTGTGGTCGGTTGAGCTGGGGAGGGCCCAATTATAGTTGTGTTGTACATAGGGGTGGCTCTCATCCCATGTGTGTGGATGATTTGAGGTGTACATGTGCATAATGTGTACGATCATCATGTTGACGGCCTCTGTCTAGCCATCAATTTGGTGATGGAAAGTTGTGGACTTGGTGAGCTTGGTGTCCAGCATTGACTAGAGGTTGGATCAAAATGTTCTAAGGAGCCTTTTTTCCTAATCTGAGATGATAGACTGTGGGATACCAAATTTTACCCACACTCATTCAAAGAATAGTTTAGCAGTGGATTCTTCTGTGATATTCTTCTTGTAGGCTGCCATAATGGCCATCCTTGAGAGTCTTTCGATGGCCACAAAAACACAGTCGTTTCCATGCTTAGTAGAAGGAATGTCTGGCATGTAATCCATGGAGATATATTCCCAAGGTCAACTAGGGTTAGGCAAAAGAGTATAGATTCCTTGCTTCTTTATGGTCGGTTTGGAAATGGCGCAAGTAATGAAAGATCCGATGTACTTCCCGACATCCTTTCGAAGGTTTGGCCAATAGAAATACTTATGTAGTACTGCCAATGTTTTCTCGACCCCAAAATGCATAGCAACCTTATTGTACTGTGCTTCCAAAATAATCTTGGCACAATCGCTTGAAGAAACACAAAGGTTTCCCAGATGACATAGCAGTGCATCCTGGAGGTGAAAATTTTGAACTTGGAAACCCTCCAAGAGCGCCTTGTATGTGTGGTCAAATTCTAGATCTCTCTTGTAGAGAAGCGACCAGTCAAAAGTTTCATGCCCACAAGAGTTGAGGACGGTGGTTAGTGCCACAATCGGTGGTTGGTTGAGGCAGTCTACAACATTATTGGTGTTGCCCTTCTTGTACTTGATGTTCAAATGAAACTGTTACAGATATGTGGACCAAAGTTTGATGGCGATTGTTCTGCAACTTCCCTTGCATTTGTATGAACTACAGGTGTCAATGGTCTGTGTTGATGACCATTTCCTTCCCCAAAATGTAATGCTTCCATTTTCAACAAGCTTTCACGATGGAATACATCTCTTTGTCATAAGTGGGATACTTTCGTACTCTATCGTATAATGTCTCACTGTGATATGTTATTGGATGCCCCTGCTGAGTAAGAACTGCCCCAATAGCATAGTTAGAGGCATTTGTCTCGATCTCAAATGGTTGGTGCAAGTATGGTAAAGTGAGCACTGGGGAATAGTAGTGCTAATGCTTCAAATCTATGAATGTATTCTACTGAGATTCAAAACAAACTTAATTTTTCTTTCACTCCTCCCTTGGTGACTTGACTCAAGGTCCAAGTGATATGAGAGAATCCCAACACGAACCTACAGTAGAAATTAGAAAGACCGAGAAAACTGCAGAGCTCTATTAGAGCGGTTGGGGTTGGCCAATCTCGAATGACTTAGATATTGGTTAGATCCACATGCACCCCCCGCTCATCAATAATGTATCCCAGATATTGAACCTGGGTCATGCCAAAAGTTCACTTCTACAAATTGGCACACAACTTGTGTTGTTGCAGTGTTTGGAACTTTGTCGGATGTGGTGGAGGTGCTCTTCCCAAGTGGATATTGAGGTGGATATAAATGGCCACCTATTCCATTTCAGCCCCCACCATCGGTTCTTTCAGTTTTTTGGTTTCATCACAAGTTACTATTTTTAGTAGTTTTTTGGGTCGTGAACTTCCGGAGCTATTTTGAGGCCCCAAATGATATTTTTTTTGGGAAAACCGGGAGAAATATGGGTCTATGGATGAATGCTGCTCACACTAAAAGTTGTAGTCCTCGAATAGATATTTCTAACGAGTTATCATGTACATCAAACGAGAGATCGGTAATGCCAAGTTACGACCACCAGAAAATGATGTACTAACACACCCCAACGGGATTATGGTTACAGTGTTTCATCTCTAGGATTGTATTTTTGGATGTTTAAGGTTTACCCATTCATTCTAAATAATAAATAGACTCGAAACCTCATTGTAACACCGATTGATAGACACATAGCCACCACATCTCTCCTGAGGAATAAGCTACCGGCGCCCTAGCTATTTTTTTATTTCCGTTTTTTTCACTTCACAGTCGGGATCTAATTGAGTTGGAGCATGCATCGATTCGAAGCCTTCATCTCGGCCACGGTGGCTTGCTTGGCGACTCTTATGGAACTCACACCACTTTCCCATGTCCTTCTTTGGCTTCGCGGTGTTTTTCTTTGCTTGCGTCTTTGGCAGGTTATCCTAGGCCGCCCCTCCTTGGCTTTGTCCTTTGTTCTACGGTTTGGGGGCACCTTTCCCTTGCTTCTGATTCACAGATCCAAAGTTTCTCTTCTTTTGTTTGAACTTATACTCAATCTTGGCATCATACCTGTATGTTGCACCAAGAAAGGATATTTCAAGGAACTCCATTTCCTTCTGAATGTATCTGTGTAGACAAATGCGGTACTTCAACACCAAATGTTTCTCTAAATCTTTGATAATCAATTTTGTGCAGAGGGTATGGAACAGATTCGTCAGTTCATGCACAGCTTGATCCCTTTGTTGCCGCAGCGTATTCCATTGTATGTACTTGTCCTCATAGCCCCCACAGGATAATATTGTTACTTGATGGCGTCTCGGAAATAATTCCAAGTGGGTGCGGCCAAAAATAGAGAGGGTTCCCTCTCATCTTTTTGCTCACAGTAGATTTCCCACCAGTCCTTGATATGGGGGGCAGCTTTGAGGAGTGAAAAAGTAATGTTTTCCTGGTTGGAAAATTCAAGAATCGAGAAATACCCTTCTAATAGATTCAACCACCTATCTACAATGGTTGCATCTATTTGGCCCTCAAATATGGGAATGTCAAAGTTTACTTGTACCTTAAAAGGGGTTGCACCTCCAGAGTGGCTGTTGGATGCAGATGTGTCATCGGTGGGCAGTCGTTGAAGAATCTGGGCAAAGTTATCCATCATCGCATTCATTTGTTTCTCGAGGGCCTCCTCGAGCAATATTTTTATAGGATCTCTTACTCCCTCGTATTTATTTTTGTCCGCCATTGGTGGCCGTCGGGATTTGCAAGGCTGATCTTGCAAAGGTTCAAGCAGATCGAGCCCTAACTCCTTATACCCCGACCTCATTGGGGACATGCAAAGAAGGATCAAGAAAGAGAATACCGATCTGATACCACTAATATGGACTTATGCAAGAATGCAATAAAATATAGAAATGCACATAAATGTAGAGATGCAACAGAAATAAGACTTCATTTCATTAATATCACATAACTTAAATATGCTTACAGACAAAATGGAAATAAACTATTTAGGGCATTGGTAGTTTATCTCTGAGGAGAGATGTGGTGGCTACAGGCCTCTGAACTATGTTACAATGATGCTCGAAGTCCTATTTATTATTTAGAACCAATGGAAAACCCTAAACGTCAAAAAACCTAACCATGGGAGATGAAACGCCAAACTATGGACCTCGTTAGGGTAAATTACTACATCAATTTCCCAGGGTCGTAACTTTGGCATACGATCTTCGTTTAATGCACATGATACCTCGTTAGAAAGCTCTATACGATGACTACACTACTAATAGAAAATATCAAGTCTTTAAATCATATTTTTTTGGAACGCCTTTTCCAAAAAAATGTCATTTAGGGCCTCAAAACGGCTCCGGAAGTTCAGGACGCGAAAAATTGCCAAAAATAGTAAATTGTGCTACAATTAAGGAAATTGAAAAAACTGAAAGAAAAAATGGTGGGGGTCCAAGTGGAATAGGAGATTAGCCACCAATATCCACCTATATCACACTTTTGCGGGGAAATTATGAGGAAGTTTCTCATAAATGAGGTGTGGCCACCAGTAGTTTCTTTGGCTGTGGAGTGCAGTAAAGGAGTCCTGTATAAGTTGGATATCTGTGCAGATCATTCCTAGATTATTTTTGAGATGTGCAGGAGAATGGAAAGAAATTCCACTATGTGTGGTTATTTCTCTTGATAGCATTGATGACATGGAAAGATCATGAAGAGTCACAGTTCATCATTGTGGATCCAGATAACTGTGAAGCTGCGAGGTACGCCGCGTTGTGGTTCTATAAGGACCCTGATGGGGAGAAGGAAAATAAGTTATTTTGGATGTTGTTGGAGATGGATTTCCATATTGTGGTGAGTTAGCGGCCTAGGTTCTCACCAGTAGTGTTTGAATATTATCGAACAATTGCATACTTTAAGGTGGATTTTCATTGCATCTATATCAGTGCGCAGAAGGATCCTGAAGATAAATGTTATGCGTTGTCCTATTTGGTCACAAAGGATGATATTGCGCAAGTTGTAAGTCGATGGTCGAGTGATTGGTTGACTCCAACCATGGAAGGCATGGAGGCATAGCAGGAAGGAACCAGTGGGCAGGCCACTGCAGCGAAGAAGAACACCACAAGAAAACCCACTAAGAAATGCACATAGAAGAATAAAAGCAACGTCGCAGAGAAGGAGGCCAGGTAAGAAACACAGAAGGATACTGGAAAATAAACAGAGGTGGGGACTGAAAAATATGGCGAAGAGGTTGAAGATACAGAATCTGAACAGGGTGGCTAGGATCCCTTTGACGATATAGAAACAATAGACCCCAAGTTTGTTGTAAAGCGGAGAAAAATACCTATTGCGGGAGGTTTGCGTAAGAAGCGCAAGTCTGATAGATTAGTAGGAATGGATTTGATGGTCCTTACTGAAGGGGACATCGATGAGATTGGTGACATGGTGTTGCATGTAACTGAGAATTATGGAGTAACATTTAAGATCAATACAAGGTTGTATTGACGGAAGTACAACAGGGAATCAAGGAATCGCAAGTACAAGCGAACGCAATTCAGGCGAGCGTGATTCAAGAAAGCGTGGTAGAAGTGAGCATGACTCAAGCAAGCATAGTCCCACAAAGGCCACAAGGGAAAGAATTAGCAGTATCTCCAAAGCTTCAAGTTTTGCAGGTACCTGGAAGGGCGCTGCATTTTTAGAACATGGAGTTTCATGAGCGTACAAATCATTGGAACACCCTTAGTTTGAATCTTGGTGCGCTATCCATCTAGATGTCGTGTGATTTTCACCAAGGGGTCACAAAATAATTGAAGGTGTGCGAGCAGCATTCTTTTCTGGTCATCAAGGAATTCAAGCAGGACAACAATAATATGTTCAATGACATGAATAAGGAAATCAAGGATCATGTTGAGGCAACATAACATAGACAGCAATTAGAGGATATTATCACCAAGATGTGCAGCAAGCTACCCGATCTCAAGATCCAAGTCGAGGCATCCTGAGAGGAAAATATTATGAAGCTCGCTACAGTAATCAAAGAGTCCAAATATTGAATGGGCAGGGTCAATTTCGAGCTACATATGCATATTAATGAGCTACAGACACTACAAGGAAAAGACCCTCTAGCGGATCATTTTGAGGAACCCCTTATAAAAATAACCCATACATCCATTTCTAGCGAAGGTTCCTAGAGGAGGTTGGCGGGCAGAGGTTTTTGCGGATGTATTTCATCCAGTTCTCCTATCATCGTATAATGCACCGGTGCGTTCAACATGAGAAAGCACCAGTGCGCTCAAAACATTGTCACACCAGACACCGTGCACTCCGTACACACCCGCCCGGTGCGTTGTATTTATGTAGCGCACCAGCACTTTACATAACTTCCACACCTGCGCCTCATAAAAAGCGCATGAAAACCGAAACCACCCGGGTCACCCTTAAACGCATCGGGTCGCCAACGCACCGGGTCACCCTGAAATCCCCATGCACCAGCACAGGGTTAAATAAATAAAAAATTACAACCAAAAAACCACACAACACATAGGCACACCGGACACTGTGCGCTCCTAACACACCCGCTCGGTGTGTCATATTCCTGTAGAGCACCGATTCCTCACAGCTCTTCTGCATCGGTGCTTCAGAAAACGTGCGTGAAAACAGAAACAGCCTGGTGTGGAATAAATCAAATGAACCGGAGCACCCATAAACCCTGCACACTGGTAGAGGGTTAAATAAAAAAAATTACGGCCAAAAAACCGCACAAAACATTGGCACACCGAAAACCGTGCGCTCCATACGCACCCGCCCGGTGCCTTATCTTAAGGATTCGCACTGGTGCGTGTCAAATCGTCAGCACCAGCGCGTCATGAAAAGCGCGTGAAAAATGAAACCGCCTGGGGTGGAATGACAGAAACGCACTAGGGAACCTATAAACTCCGCGCACCAGAACAGGGTTAAGTAAAAAAAAATTACAACCAAAAAACTACACAAAACATTGGCTCACCGGACACTGTTCTTGGTGCGTCATATTACTGTAGAGTACCGGTGCATTACAACTGTGCCGCACCAGTGCCTCATAAAAGCGCGCAAAAACAGAAACCGCTCGAGGCGGCATAGTGCAAATGCACCGGTACGCCAATAAAAACCCCGCGCACCGGAATAGGGTTAAATAATAAAAAACTTATAGCCAAAAAACCATATTTTTCACTTTTTTCAAAGCTACAGAGCTCTCAAGCATCGGTGCAAGTTATCCTTTCTTGAGTCGCCCTGACATACGTGCTCCCATTGCACTCATTGCATGCACGCACTACTGTGCATTGCCACCACTCCAGCTTTAATTTTGTAAAACGGTGGACAAATTTTCTTTTACAAATTCTGTTAGCCACCTATAATATTTTGTTATACCAAAAGGTGGCTAAGATATTTTTTGAGCCTCCAAGGAACAAATTTTATCACTAAAAAATTGTTGGCTCTTGAAGTCTCTTTAAGGCCTCATGCCTCTGTCCAAAATCCTCATTTGCTGTCCCATTTTTTATACTCAAGAATTTCTGCTGACTCCAACTGAAAGACTGCTGAAAGATCGTAATTTCTCCTCTTCTCAAAACCTTTCATCTACTCCCCTTTTTCTCCATCAAAACTACCTTGTTTTCATAAGTCCTCTTCTTTCCATTTATGAAAATTTCCCCTTTCATAGTTAAAAACTCACTTTTTAACTATTTCGGAACCCCCAAATCCATTAAAATCCTTGAAAATTTCTCATAAAAATCAAATTTTTATTACTATGGACCTAAGCCCCTTGGGCTAAGTCCTAAACCACTTCCCCCCACATGCCCATGTGTTAAAACCAAACGCCAAAGATTTCGGCGCTAATCGCATCGCAAATATCCAAAGGGTGCATGACTTTGAACCATTACAAAGCTCATTTTCCTTTGTAAACCCAAAAACCCACTTTCCGAAAGTTCTAAGTTAAAACTTAAAACCATGTGCTGAATATAAATGGGTTGATTGAAAAGAGCCGATCGCGCAATCGCAATCGGAAACAATACAAATGGGTTGGTCTTTTACAAATGGGTTGATCGGAAAGACCAGGCTCAATGGCCCGATTGCGATTAGCCCTTGTCTTTATAACTCCCAGGCATATTACATTCCGTGAAAACCCCCGGCCCCGCAATCGGGCGCCTTTTTCCTTTACCTATATATTTTCCGCCCAATCCGTTAAACTTGTTTTATTCGCAAAAAACTTTGGTTTTCATGTGTTTAAGGGTTTTTTTCCGCCGATGCGTAGGTCATAGCAATCCTGACCATTGATCTAGTCCTTTGATCCAACGGCCTGCGCTCAATTGCATCGCAAACTCTCAATCGCAATGCTTCAAGTGTGCCCTCCGATCAATCGCATTCCATACCTCCGATCTTCCGATCCTGCTCTCCCTCCGATTTATTCTTGACCGTTGATCTAATCCTTGATCCAACGGTCCGCGCAAAATCGCATCGCAATGTTTCACCCCCTTGCAATTACCTCCGATTCATTCCCCGCCGTCGATCTGGTCCTCAGATCAACGACCAGCGCTCAATCGCAAAGGGCTCAATCGCCTTTGGAATTTCAATCGCACCCCCTTTTCTGCCACCCCCGATTGAGACCCTCCGATTAGATCTGGACCGTCCACGTGTCCAGATCGGACGGTCCAAAACTGCTCCTCCTTATTCTTCTCCCGCTATCCTTTTTTTCCTTTCTATGCAGATCTCCACCGTTGGTTGCCTTCATCCGACGGCTACGCTCCTCTCCTGCCTTCTGAAGCAGTCTAACCCATTTCGCAGGATTTCTTAATTGTTTTTTGTTTTATGCAGGTGTTTTCAATGGTTTTCCGTTGTATCACAAAGAAAGACGAGGGTTGGGAAAGACGTTTCCTGCGCCTTTGAAGCTACTAAAAGGAACCATTCACACGGTTGGATTCAATGATTTTTCAATGTTTCATGAGCATTGATGCCGAAAAGCCCAGCGCGGCCCTGCACATCGACAAGACACTATTTTATTCGAAAGAACAGTTAAAGAGTATCAGTTTTGAGAATAAAGCACAGCAGATGAAGATTGAAGACAGTATTACGGGGATTACAGCTAAGACAGTTATCAAAAGCCTAATCCCCGACTCAAAACACAGTTTAAGAAAACCTAAAGTATTTTTCGGACAGAGAAAGGTTTCACGCTTCAACCCAGGCAAATTGATTCCTCAGCTACCAAAGAGCCACCTGTCGCCTCAAACCATTCAGACCAGAGGCCGAAGTTATTGCTCGAAGAAATATCTGCCTCCAGCATCGCCAAGAAGTTATTTCTGCAAGGAAACCAATGAATAAATATCTGCAGAGTTACTCCAAAACATACACAGAGCCTCAAAGTCAAACAAAGCTTCCACCAAGATTTGATATTTATTGTGAAACAGTTAATGTAGTGATCCACCTGTAAATTTTTCCCTCGAGCCTCTCTAAGGGCCGAGAAGTCTTCACTCTACATTAACTGTCCTTGAGATATTTTGTTAAAATCTCACCTCCTCATCTTCCTATAAGTACTTCTACAGAAGATGAGGAGTTGTTGGTTGCAGAACTTTGAAATACACTTGAGTTCGAGACTTCTATTTGTACATAGTGTTCCTTTGGCCCTTGAAGCTACGTTTGTGCTAGAGTAGTTAGGTTGAATAGTGAAGATGATTCTTGAAGCGAAACATTGGACTTGAAGATTGTAACTAGTTTGACATCAATATAAAAATTGTTTCTTGGGATCCTGGTCTTTAGCAGTGAAGTGCTTCTTTCTTTGTTAATCGTTTTCCTTCTATGTATGCCATATTGTTCATTTTCCCTACGCAAAGAACGGTTTAAACGGTTAGGATTTTACGTATGGCGGTAACCTGCATTTAGAAATCTTTTATCTTAATGTTTTCTTGATTTGTTTATTTAAGAATGATTCAATACGAGTTTAAACGATTAGGAATGTTGGCCGCTTCCTGCGTCCTTGTTTGCTCAAACATTGTTCTCGAATGTTATTTCCATTATTTGCTATTAAAGTTAGACTAGAGAAGATATGGTTTGACCTGATTCCTAGATTCTTTTCTCCAAAGGCAGATTCTGAAAGTTTCCCTTGGTGTTGACTGAAAGCAGACTAGGTTTAAAAGTACTTTATATGATCTTAAGTTACACTCTATTTTTCTTATGTGTTTTCATACTTTCTGAAGGTAATTATGTGGATTACTGGATTGTTTGTCAATTAAGCTGCTTTAATAAGAACTTGCCCAAGAAGTCTATGGTTAGCCCTGTCCTTGGTTGGTTTTAAAACAATTACTTAAAAGGCTTTTCTTGTTTGGACTGACTATAAATCCTCTAAGAAATTATTATCAGTTTCCACCCCTCCAACATTTTAATGTTTCCATTTCATCATTTTAATCTCAATAATCTTGTGGTATAGATAACTTGCCCCTTGGATCACACTTGATTTTGTTGTTCAATTAAAGCCCAGATATGACTCCATAGCCCAATGGACTAAAAACCAGCGTTATATCTATCTATCTGCCAAAACTGTTCTATTTGCTTGCAACTTCTCACTTTTGAAACTTTTGCACTTAGGACTTTCCCCTCAAGTAACATTTCATGCTCAACCATCCAAAACAAAACAAAACAAAACCCTTGGCCTTCATAACTAGCCTAATATCATTACCTTAAGCTTTTCAAAGAAAATATCCATCTTTGTACATATTGGAGAGATCCCTCTCCGGATTCAGGAGGGCTAGATCCTAGAATCCCAAAGTTGGTTGAAATGATGTTAACTCTGTGATTGGACTCTCCCAATCTTGCTAATAAATTACAGAGACCTAACATTTCTGGTGACTCCACTGGGGACAAAACTCAGAGGCTTTTACGTTCAAATATATTCGAGCACTTGCTTTATTAACCAGCTTGAGCCACCAGAACCTAACATTTCTGGCGACTCCACTGGGGACAAAACTCAGAGGCTTTTACGTTCAAATCTATTCGAGCACTTGCTTTATTAACCAGCTTGAGCCACCATAACCTAACATTTATGGCGACTCCGCTGGGGACATCGAACCCAGAATCATTTTCATTTAAAGATAATCATACGACGTCAGAGATTGGTTCATAGAGCATTTGCTTTATTAACCAGAGTAAAAAGCAGCCTTTTCAAGCACTGCCTATTATAGGTAATCATGATGGAACTTGTTTGAATCAGTGACAAACTAGGTAAACCCTAGGTTTCTCTTAAGCCTTCATCTAAACCTTGAAAAATCAGCTGGCTTAGCCATAAGAGTAGACTGCCTTTGTCTCGCAACCTTAGCTAAGTTTTGAAACAAAGTTAGGATATTCTTAACAACCAAAAAACTGAAAAATGACATAGAAAAACCTAAAAATATTTCAGATTGGAATTAAATAAACATGGTGGTGGACCATAAGACCTTTTACCTCTGAAAGGAGCTAAAAATTTCCACTTGGCGACTCCACAATCCTAGCAGACCTTAAGACTCCTCTGGGAAGAACCCTTATCATTATAAAATCATTCAAACTCGGTTAGAGGACTGTGGGATTTAAAAATTGTAAAAACAGATTGGTTAACCTCTCCAAGATTGTCATATCTGGTTGAACTTTTCTTGTTTTAGGTCTAAACAACATAGCATAGTGGCTTCTAAGAAGATTCACACTAGAGCCCACCCAGACCCTAACCCACCTGAGATAGTTGATAATCCAGAAAGTATCCTTTGGAAGTCTCCTAAGGTTAAATTATTAACTGTTTTTAGATCACCCTTGAGAGCTAAATCAGTCCCTGAAAATCTTTCAGCTCTGCAACAATCACAAACTAACTTAGTGAACCCATTTAGGACTAGGTCATTTGATGATATAATCCAGTTAGACTCTGAATCTTCACTTTCATCTCCTGAAACAAGTGAACATCCTGGTAGCAGGGAAACAGCACCTCCTGATTTACATTTCCTTCACAATTTAGGTGTCTCTCATCCAATATCATCTCAACAGCCTACTCCTGGTCCATCCACTTCTACTCACCCTACATCCACTGTTCAAACCACTTCACCTTCGCCCACTTTCCCTTCTGTAAATCCACCTCCACCTCCTGCCATGGCAACATGGTATGCTCCCTTAGTCCTTCTTGTACCATTAGCCAATCTTCCACAGGACTATCAGTCCAAAATTCCATTATATGATGCTAGTAATACTATAACAACATCTCAACATGTGGACAAGATGAATGACTACTTTGACAGAAACGAAATTGATGATGATTCTGTCAAGTTGAGACTATTTGCTCAAAGTTTGGGGGGAGAAGCAAGAAAATGGTTTAAAGGTTTAACCCCCCATAGTATTAACGATCTCCAAGCCTTCCATCAAACACTCTTAAACAAATGGGAAGTGAGAAAGAATCCTCTCCAAGTCCTTGCTGACTATAAAAATCTCCATACGAACCCTGGGGAAAGTGTACAATCTTATTGTACCAGATTTAACAGCGTCTATAATGCACTTTCCCCTGAAATAAAACCTCCTCAGGGCTCAGCTTTAAACAAATTTCCTGAAGGGTTTGATCCAGACATGACCTATTCACTCAGAGAAAGAGTTTTTTCAACCCTTGAAGATATGCAAAGAGGTGCTCTTTCTGTGGAAGTTAACCTTATGGAGAAGAGAGCGAGGATGAAAGCGGAGAAGAGAGTATCTTTTAGAGAGGAATCCACACCTTCTACTTCCAACTCAAAAATGGAGAGAATGATGGAAGAAATGATGAAAGAGATGAGCATAATTAAGAGAGCATAAGCAAATCAAAATCAAACTGCTCCTCAAAGTAGGAACCAAAATCAGAATGTTAGAAGGAACCAACCTCCAAACAGACCCAGGGAAGATGATCAACAGATCACCCCTCCCTTTCATCAAAACTATGTAAGTGAGGTTGAAGAAACAGAAGACATAACAGAGCCAGAGGATATCAACATGTTTGGGGAAGAGGATGATGACTTTGAGGTTCATTATGATAATAAACAAGGTCTTTACACACCTTACGACGACAAAAGAGATGATAATGAAAATTATTATCGGGACATGGAAAATGTCGTCATAGAACCTCAAAGAGAATATGACCTTAGAAGCAAGACCAGTCAACAAGCCCCCAACACCAAAACCTCTGACAAATCCTCTCAAAGCAGCACCGCAGCCAAACCCAAAATAGCCAAACAAAAAGACAAAACAGTGGCTGTTAATTCTGATAAGGATAAGGAGAAAAACACTCAAAATTCTGAAAAACAGAGTGAAGACATCAGTAGTACTAACACTTCAGCTAGTACTCCTTCTACAACAGTTGTGTCAAGTAAAACAAATCAGCAAGCTGTAATTGTTGATAGAGTGACAGCTAATAAGGTTGAAATAAGTGCTTCAAAGAATCAAACCCCTTTCAGCCTGGAAAAGGAAATCTTAAAGATCAAAATCTCTGTTCCATTAACTGAGTTAGCTGCCCAACATGTATATAGGAACCAAATTTTGAAGGCTTTAAATATAGAGGAGAATGGAGATACAGTTAATCTTAGTGACGACCTACCAGAGTTGATTTTTGGCCCTAAGATTGAAGGGAAGTTTCAAGAAGGACCAGTTCCTCCCTTTTATGTGAGTTTGAACATTCATGAAAAAATTCTACACAACGCTATGCATGATTCCGAGGCTTCTCATAATTTAATGCCTAAAGTTGTGATGGAGAGCCTTGGTTTAGAAATTACCAGACCCTACAAAGACCTATACTCCTTTGACTCAAATAGAGTAAAATGTCTAGGATTGATCAAAGACCTCTATGTTAACCTAGCCCAGATTCCAGCCAAATGTTTACTCATGGACATTGTTGTGGCTGATGTCCCCCCAAAGTATGGAATGCTATTATCGAGATCCTGGGGAGCTAAGTTACAGGGGACTATGCAGATGGACATGACATATGCGACCATCCCGGTTTTCAATCAGACCAGAAGACTTTACAGGGAGTCTCATATGCAATACACGGTTACAAGTCAAGACGGACCACGAAACTCTCCTATATATTCTGTCAATATAGGCCTTGATTCTTTTATCATGTTTAACAATGAAACTCCTAGTGAGCAAGTCACTTTAACAGAATTAAAGGCCGACAGGGAAGAAGAGTATAATAACGCAGAAGTGTCCAAACAGTTTGCCACATGTGAAAACATTAGTAAACAAAACATAGGTCTTGATTTACCGGTTATGAGTCCATTGTTTTTAGGACTTAACAACCCAGAAAATACCCCTAACATTTCTGGAATCATCCCTCAATCTATTGAAGAATTTGAGGAGTCAAAACAAATTCAATTGGGTGCTGCTAATCATGAACAGTCAGAAGGCACCATAGTTAAAAAGGACAATCGCCAAACAGATGAAACCAAAGACAGTCCTTTATGGAGTATGTATTTTGATAGGTCATGCACTAGAAATATTGCTGGTGCAGGGGTTTGGATCATTAACACTGAAAACAACCACACAGAATGCATCTCATGCAAATTAAACTTTCAGTGTTCCAAAAACATATCAGAATATGAATCCCTTCTCTTAGGCTTGCATCTCTTGAAGAAATTAGGAGCCAGAAGAATTAATGTGTACGGGGATTCTGAGTTAATCATTAGGCAAGTCAATGGGGAGTATAATGTGAATCATCCCAGACTTAGAGCCTATCGGAATGATGTCATAGATCTGTTGACAACATTTGAGGAGTCAAACCTGAGTTTCATCCCAAGGAAAAAGAACATTATGGCCCACAATTTAGCTTTTGCGGCCAGGACATGTCTAACGCCATATGAGACTGGAGACAACACAACTCCGATAAAATTTAGACCGGCAGTGCCTGATAACGAAAAATATTGGCAAGTGTTTGACAATGACAAACAAATAGAAGACTTCATGCAATTCGGAAATGAGTCTGAACTGCACAGTTCAGATTCAGATTATGATACAGACTACAGTGAAGAAAACTTTCTTGGTGAAGAAGAATCGTCTCCTCAACCTGCCAATATTAACCTATTGTCTAGAAAACTTAGGAACAAAACAGAATTAAGTGCAGAGTTAGAAACGGAAGAATTACAAACTCTGCATTCTAAAGATGAAAATTTGCCGAGTGGTCTAACGCCTTTAGAGGAGTTGTTCGATTTTAACGATGTGGCCAATAAACCAAAACTGGAACCTGTAGAAACTGAAGTAGAGGAGTGCAATATAGGCAGTGAGGAAAAACAGAGAATGATCAAGCTGTCCAAAACTTTGCCAGCTCACATTAAACTCAAATACTTAGAGCTGTTCAAAGAATTTTCTGATGTTTTTGCTTGGAGTTACGAAGATCTCAAATCCTATGACACCGAAATAATACAGCACAAAATCCCTCTTAAAGAAAACCAAAAACCATTCAAACAGAAACTGCGCAGAATAAACCCTGTCCAGTTGCCATTGGTTAAGAAGGAAATCATGAAGATGCACGATGCTGGCATTATTGTCCCTATTAGATATTATGAGTGGGTATCTAATCTGGTGTCCGTTAGGAAGAAGACTGGAGAAATCAGGCTTTGTATAGACTTTAGAGACTTAAACAAAGCTTCGTTAAAGGATAACTACCCTTTACCAAAAATGGATCACATTTTACAAAGGGTGGTGGGGTCTAAAAGAATTTCGTTGCTTGATGGCTATTCAGGGTATAATCAGATTTTAGTTCACCCTGTTGATCAATTAAAGACAGCTTTCACTACTCCATGGGGCACTTTCATGTATGTGAAGATGCCTTTTGGTCTAATGAACGCTGGAGCAACCTTTCAGAGAGCCATGGACATAGCATTCTCGGAAGAATTGGGCTTCTTCATCATTATCTATCTAGATGATGTCATTGTGTTTTCAAAAATAGATGAAGAACATTTAGAACATTTAAGAAAAGTTTTCGAGAAGTGCAAAAGGTTTGGAATATCTTTAAACCCTAAGAAGACACTATTCGGTCTCCAAGAAGGTAAGCTTCTTGGACACATTATTTCAGAAGAGGGTATAAAGATAGATCCAAAGAGGATTGAGGCTATATTGCAAATCTCTCATCCTCGAAATATCAAGGAGTTGCAGTCTTTCATTGGAAAGATTAACTTTTTGAGAAGGTTCATCCCTAACTTGGCAAAGCTCCTTAGAAATATCACAAACATGTTGAAGAAGGAGCAAGGGATAAAATGGACCTTGGAAGCAAAGACATCCTTTGAGCTGGTGAAACAAGCATTAACCAAAACACCGGTTCTCATAAGCCCTGATTTTTCAAAAGATTTTTATATCTTCTCATTTGCATCAGAACATACCATTGTTGCTGTCCTTTTACAGAAATATCCACAAGGACAAGAGCAGCCTATTGCATTCTTTAGCTAGGCATTGAGGGATGCCCCTTTGAAGTATAATATTATGGAAAAGCAAGCTTTTGCTTTGGTTAAAGCATTGAAAGACTTCAGAGTATACATCCTTCACTCACACATCATTGCCTTTGTCCCTAATTCGGTGGTTAAAGACATTCTAACATAGGACCCAAATGGTAAGAGAGGTAAGTGGATTGTTGTTATTCTCGAATATGATTTAGAGATAAAACCCACTAAACTCATCAAAGGCCAAGGTCTAGCTAGATTAATGGCTTAATCCAATTTTGAAGTTCTTGATATTAATATGATTAATGCTTTGGACAGCCAAGAAGAATTCTCAACTCCCATTATTGAAAACCATTTTATGAATTCTCCTTGGTATGTTGATATCGT
Source organism: Pinus albicaulis (assembly GCA_034641835.2). Lineage (NCBI taxonomy): Eukaryota > Viridiplantae > Streptophyta > Pinopsida > Pinales > Pinaceae > Pinus > Pinus albicaulis. The sequence goes on from CM076574.1 coordinate 1,025,143,415, forward strand.
TTATGTTTTTCTTAATTTAAATACACCTCCTGGTTTGTCGAAAACAAAGGCAAGGTTCTTAAAACTGAAAGCAGTAAACTATTGCATTGTAGATAGGTGTCTTTATTGGAAAAATGCTAGTGGTATATTGCTTAAATGTTTTCCTGAGTTTGATGCAGAGAAGGTTAAGCAAGAATTTCATGAAGGAGAGTGTGGAGGCCATTTGTACTAGAAGTCAACAGCCAACAAAATTTTGAGGGCTGGTTTCTATTGGCCCACCCTTTTTCCTGATGTTCACAAAATGACAACTACTTGCCATAAATGCCAATTGTTTGAGGGCAAGAGAAAATTATTACCCCTTCCTCTGCATCCAATCACTATTGAAGCTCCTTTTCAACAGTGGGGACTTGACTTCATAGGTGAAATCCATCCCTCATCTTCTGCCCAGCATAGATGGATCCTTACTGCCACAAACTATTTCACTAAATGGATAGAAGCCATTCCTTGTAGGCAAGCCAATGATTCAGTTATTATAAAGTTCATAGAAACCAATATCCTCTCCAGATTTGGTTGTCCTACCAAGATCATCACAGATAATGCAGCAGCGTTTGGATCAAAGAAAATGGTTGACTTATGTCATAAATACCAGATAACACTAGGGCATTCCACAGCCTATTACCCTCAAGGTAATGGACTTGCAGAATCTTCCAATAAAATCTTAGTGAACATAATCAAGAAACTGTTGGAGGACAATAAAAAGTCTTGGCACACAAAGCTAGTCCATGCACTTTGGGCTGACAGATTAACTTTGAAGAAATTTATTGGTATGTCACCTTTTCAGCTTGTGTATGGTACAGATGCAATCTTTCCTAATAGCCTTGGTGTACCAGTTATGAATTTTATCCAAGAATTGCAGACTGAAGATAATGACATGATCAGAAGAATAAATCAGACCATTCATCTTCATCAAATCAGAGAGGGAGTGTACAACAAAACATTGCAGAAACAGGACAGCATTAAGAAGCTTTTTGACAGAAGAACAAAGGCCAGCAATTTCAAGATTGGGGACAAAGTTTTAAAGTGGGACTCAAAGAGAGAAGACAAGGGAAAGCATGGTAAATTTGACAATCTATGGCTTGGCCCTTACTCTATTCATTCAGTTGCTGGAAACAATGCATTCTTCTTACAAGAGCTGGATGGAACAGATTTGTTTGGGGGTCCTGTCAATGGCAGGATGCTCAGGCATTACTTCTCTTGATTCATGATATATTTTTAAGCCTTCTTTTTTCTTTTTTTTTTCATTATAAATATTTCATCCACCATTGCATTCAAAGTTATGAAAAATCAAAAAATACAAAAACAAAGAAAGAAAGAAAAGAGGGCAGAAATGAAAAACAAGAAAGGCACAGCCCCATGCCAAAAAGAGAAATAAATCTGAAAGTGTGCAAGCTTAAATGCCACTCCTGCAAAACACACTTCTAGTTAGTCAAATTGTTTAATCTTGACTAATTAGCTTTCAATTTTCTGCTGATAGGGTAGTGAATTTGATTTGCCAAACTGTTTAATCTTGGCTTATCAGTAGATAGATTAGGATAGAAATTAAGGTTCAAACATGTTCAAAATCTGAACCAAAGTTTCCAAAGAGAGATGACTCAAAACTGTTTTATTTTTCTGAGTCATAAAAGAGAAAAACTGGTTCTTATTTGCCCAAAATATGAATCAGATATCAAGAAAGAGACAGCTCAAAACAAAATTAAAAACAGAGCTGTAAAGAAAAAGAAGGCCATAATGAGAAACTTTCAGATCTTAAGCCTTCCATTTTGATTTAATTTTCTGCAAATAAAAATCTATGTGCGGCTTGTTCTTATGCCATAGATCATAGCAAGTCAAACAGCTCAATCTTGACTTGACTATTTTTAAATTTCTGTTGTAGAATTTAGAGAATGAAAGTTTGTTGGACTGTTTAATCCCAACAGACAGTAGACTAGGTAGAGAAATATCTGAGCTCAACTGTTTAATCTGAGTTCAGGGAGAAATAAGGAGTAGAAGTAGATTAGATTTTCTGCTTTCAAAAGAATAAAATGTTGTGAATAGAGTTTGCCAATCCAAGTGCACTCTGATGAAGAAAAAATGCTAGATCTGTAGGATTGGGTAGGTAGCAAGCTTGTTGATAAAGGTCCATTGTTTTCATGGCTGCCAAATATGTTTTTAGAGAAGATCATTCAATCACAGAAGGACATCCCAATGGATGAGGCAACTAATCAACCTCCCAGAAATCAAGTCTGAATTCTTGATGCCTTCAAGAAGGCACCATCCCCAAGTGGAGCCACTGTTAGCCACCTATAATATTTTGTTATACCAAAAGGTGGCTAAGATCCTTTTTGAGCCTCCAAGGAACAAATTTTATCACTAAAAAATTTTTGGCTCTTGAAGTCTCTTTAAGGCCTCATGCCTCTGTCCAAAATCCTCATTTGCTGTCCCATTTTTTATACTCAGGAATTTCTGCTGACTCCAACTGAAAGACTGCTGAAAGATCGCCATTTCTCCTCTTCTCAAAACATTTCATCTGCTCCCCTTTTTCTCCATCAAAACTACCTTGTTTTCATAAGTTCTCTTCTTTCCATTTATGAAAATTTCCCCTTTCATAGTTAAAAACTCACTTTTTAACTATTTCGGAACCCCCAAATCCATTAAAAGCCTTGAAAACTTCTCATAAAAATCAAAGTTTTATTACTATGGACCTAAGCCCCTTGGGCTAAGTCCTAAACCACTTCCCCCCACATGCCCATGTGTTAAAACCAAACGCCAAAGCTTTCGGCGCTAATCGCATCGCAAATATCCAAAGGGTGCATGAATTTGAACCATTACAAAGCTCATTTTCCTTTGTAAACCCAAAAACCCACTTTCCGAAAGTTCTAAGTTAAAACTTAAAACCATGTGCTGAATACAAATGGGTTGTTGATGAAAAAGAGCCGATCGCGCAATCACGATGGGAGAATTTACAAATGGGTTGGTCTTTTACAAATGGGTTGATCGGAAAGACCAGGCTCAATGGCCCGATTGCGATTAGCCCTTGTCTTTATAACTCCCGGGCATATTACATTCCGTGAAAACCCTCGGCCCCGCAATCGAGCGCCTTTTTCCTTTACCTATATATTTTCCGCCCAATCCATTAAACTTGTTTTATTCGCAAAAAACTTTGGTTTTCATGTGTTTAAGGGTTTGCATAGGTCGTAGCAATCCTGACCGTAGATCTAGTCCTTTGATCCAATGGCCTGCGCTCAATCGCATCGCAAACTCTCAATCGCAATGCTTCAAGTGTGCCCTCCGATCAATCGCAGTCCATACCTCTGATCTTCCGTTCCTGCTCTCCCTCCGATTTATTCTTGACCGCTGATCTAATCCTTGATCCAACAGTCCATGCAAAATCGCATCGCAATGTTTCACCCCATTGCAATTACATCCGATTCATTCCCCGCCGTCGATCTGGTCCTCAGATCAACGACCAGCGCTCAATCGCAAAGGGCTCAATGCTTAACTGGAATTTTCAATCGCATCCCCTTTTCTGCCACCCCCGATTGAGACCCTCCAATTAGATCCAGACCGTCCATGTGTCCAGATCGGACGGTCCAAAACTGCTCCTCCTTTTTCTTCGCCCGCTATCCTTTTTGCCTTTCTATGCAGATCTCCACCGTTGGTTGCCTTCATCCGACGGCTACGCTCCTCTCCTGCCTTCTGAAGCAGTCTAACCCATTTCGCAGGATTTCTTAATTTTTTTTTGTTTTATGCAAGTGTTTTCAATGGTTTTCCATTGTATCACAAAGAAAGCCGGGGGTTGGGAAAGACGTTTCCTGCGCCTTCGAAGCTACTAAAAGGAACCATTCACACGGTTGGATTCAATGATTTGTCAATGTTTCATGAGCATTGATGCCGAAAAGCCCAGCGCGGCCCTGCACATCGACAAGACACTGTTTTATTCGAAAGAACAGTTAAAGAGTATCAGTTTTGAGAATAAAGCACAACAGATGAAGATTGAAGACAGTATTACGGGGATTACGGCTAAGACAGTTATCAAAAGCCTAATCCCCGACTCAAAACACAGTTTAAAGAAAACCTAAAGTGTTTTATCAGACAGAAAGGTTTCCACCGCTTCAACTGAGGCGAATTGATTCCTCAGCTACTACAAAGAGCCACCTGTCGCCTCAAACCATTCAGAACAGAGGCTGAAGTTATTGCTCGAAGAAATATCTGCCTCCAGCATTGCCAAGAAGTTATTTCTGCAAGGAAACCAATGAATAAATATCTGCAGAGTTACTCCAAAACATACACAGAGCCTCAAAGTCAAACAAAGCTTCCACCGAGCTTTGATATTTATTGTGAAACAGTTAATGTAGTGATCCACCTGTAAATTTTTTCCTCGAGCCTCTCAAAGGGCCGAGAAGTCTTCACTCTACATTAACTGTCCTTGAGATATTTTGTTAAAATCTCGCCTCCTCATCTTCCTATAAGTACTTCTACAGAAGATGAGGAGTTGTTGGTTGCAGAACTTTGAAATACACTTGAGCTCGAGACTTCTATTTGTACATAGTGTTCACTGGCCCTTGAAGCTCTGTTTGCGCTAGAGTAGTTAGGTTGAATAGTGAAGATGATTGCTGAACTGAAACATTGGACTTGAATATTGTAACTGGTTTGACATCAATATAAAAGCTGTTTCTTGGGATCCTGGTCTTTATCACTGGTGAAGTGCTTCTTTCTTTGTTAATCGTTCTCCTTCTATGTATACCATATTGTTCATTTTCCCTCTGTAAAGAACAGTTTAAACAGGGTTAGGATTTTCTGTATAGCAGTAACCTTCTCTGGCTGAGAAATCTTTATCTTAATGTTTTATTCAGATTTGTTTATTTAAGAATGATTCAATACAGTTTAAACAGTTAGGAATGTTGGCGTTCCCTCGTCCTTTTGTTTGCTCAAACATTGTTCTCGAATGTTATTTCCATTATTTGATATTAAAGTTAGACTAGAGAAGATATGGTTTGCCCTGATTCCTAGATTCTTTTCTCCAAAGGCAGATTCTGAAAGTTTCCCTTGGTGTTGACTGAAAGCAGACTAGGTTTAAAAGTACTTTATCTGATCTTAAGTGACACTCTGTTTTTCTTATGTGTTTTCATACTTTCTGAAGGTAATTATGTGGATTACTGGATTGTTTGTCAATTAAGCTGCTTTAATAAGAACTTGCCCAAGAAGTCTATGGTTAGCCCTGTCCTTGGTTGGTTTTAAAAAAGTTACTTAAAAGGCTTTTCTTGTTTGGACTGACTATAAATCCTCTAAGAAATTATTATCAGTTTCCACCCCTCCAACATTTTAATGTTTCCATTTCATCATTTTAATCTCAATAATCTTGTGGTATAGATAACTTGCCCCTTGGATCACACTTGATGTTGTTGTTCAATTAAAGCCCGGATATGACTCCATAGCCCAATGGACTAAAAACCAGCGTTATATCTATCTGTCTGCCAAATCTGTTCTATTTGCTTGCAACTTCTCACTTTTGAAACTTTTTGCATTTAGGATTTTCCCCTCAAGTAACATTTCATGCTCAACCATCCAAAACAAAACAAAACAAAACCTTTGGCCTTCATAACTAGCCTAATATCATCACCCTAAACTCCAAAGACAATATCCATCTTTGTACATATTGGAGAGATCCCTCTCCGGATTCAGGAGGGCTAGATCCTAGAATCCCAAAGTTGGTTGAAATGATGTTAACTCTGTGATTGGACTCTCCCAATCTTGCTAATAAATTACAGAGACCTAACAAATTCTACAGCCAATATGCCTCCTCGACGAGTAAATGTACAGTTATTTTTCTTGTTTTTCCATAATTAAGCCTTTTAGCGGATTAGAATTTCAAAGAACCTTAAAATTAACCATTTAAAAAAAAAAAAAAATGTCGCGCAGTGCGCTTGAGCCGTTCAGCTCGCACTGGTTTGCGGTGCTTCCTATAAATTTACAGGCCACACCACCACCAGTGCTAACGGTATCCACACCGGTTCCGAGGTGGTACCAATAGGCGCACCGTGTTATTTAAAAAATAAATAAAAAGTGCGGTGTGGTCGTTTACCAGGCCGCACCGTTAAGAATGTGGTATCATGGAAACACGGTGCCTTGAAAAAATTATCTGCCCTGGGGCACGTAATGTTGTAAGCGCACCACATACCGCAATTCGACATTGTCAACAGTTCGGCATGGTAAACCGGTGCTAAGGGTATCCGCACCGGTTCCGTGGCGGTACCAAAGGCGCACCATGATATTTTAAATTTTTTTTAAAAGAGTGATGTGGTTGGTTACCTGACCGCACCGTTGACCTATTTGAATAGTGGTGATGTGGTGCGTTGACCGAAATAACCGCCCCGGGATGGCTATTTTTGTTAGCACACGGCTTACCTTATTTTCCTGTGTCAACGGTGCGGCCTTTTAAAATACCACACCGACGACTATGTACAGTGGCAGAAGGGTGGTTCGCTAACTTAACTATACGCCCTGGGGCATTTATTGTAGTCAATGCATCGCCCTCTTGACATCGCACGTAGTCAACGGTGCGCTAAAAAAAAATTCTGGAGCACCGCCCTCGGTGCGCTGAATATCATTAGGTGCACCATCCCCGGTGCTCTCTGTTGAAAGATGCACCAGGACCAGTGCGTGACTATGGTTTTGGCGCACTGACTGTTGTTTTATTTATTTTTCAAAAAATATTTATATACGTATATTTCTAAATACATGTGTCATTTAATAAAAAAAATTGTGTTTAATATGTCAATCATTCAGAGACGTGAAAAGAGAGAAGAGGGGCAACAACAACAACAACAAGCCGAACAATATAACATGGTTTTCCTATGGGAGGAAAGAGAGAGGGAGAGAGATGCGTACCCTCGCCCTATTACAGTAGCGATGTAGGGGCTCTTAAGGCAAGTAGGCCTCCTCAAGTTCTATGAGGAGGCTACTTCCCTAAAGTCCCATAGTTTGTTTTTGAGACATCTTATCCGAAGGTGGAATGCCCAGCAATAGGCTTTCTGGGTTGGTATCAACCAGTGGTACATGCCCACGGAGGAGGATATATACTTTATTACAGGGCTATCGAGGAGAGGGGTGGATTTTCCCTCGTTCCCCGAGGTTCTAGCTCGCTCTATAGCAAGGAGTCAGTTAGTTTACTCCCAGAGATACATAGGAGAAAATTTAGTATCTCCTACAAATTTTCAGGTCACTAGAGGGAAGATACGTATTGGTGTGTTTGGTCGTGAGGAGGTCCAGTGTCTCTCACTTATCATTTCGACCATTTCGCACAACACCAGTGACGGGCAATGCATTAGTTGCTCGCTTTTATATTATGTTGATTCTTTAGTACAGTAGCCACGACTTGTCAGGTGGTCTGCCATTTTTTTGCAGCAGTTCTGTACAACATTAGATAGATTTCATGCTCATGCACAAGGGAGGGTCAACTTCTCTTTTCCTTCAAAGATTTTTTGTTTATTTTTTGATAGGTTTCCAGAGACAAGGCCTAGTTTTCTTCGACAGCCTCGTTGGTCGATTACTAAGGCACGTATGCACATGTAGGGGCAGATGATGCCCAAGAGGGAGGAGACTCTGTTTCCAGCGAGGATATCAGATGATGCACTAGAGTTGCTAGCCAGTGTTGATGAGCATCCCTTCATTATGGTCCCCTATCCTTATGCAGGGTTGGATTGGCAAGGGTGTGCCAACATCTTCTTCACATCTGATGAGCCGCCATATGATAGAGGTAATATTACTGCTTTATTTAAATTTATTCTAACATGTTCTTTAACTTTTTTTTATTAAATTGTGTAATGAAATTGTCTAATTATTGTTGTGTACTTGTATATATTTTGTAGACATTGGCTCTTTTTATGGCGAGGAGATGCCACCACCACCATTTGATCCAGGTGTGGATCTTGATGACGATGAGGGCATGCCAGATGCCAAGGATCATTAGGACGCTAGTGCAGAGAAACTTTCTCCTGCTGGTGCACCAGTGCGCGGTCGACTTAGTGATGCTAGATACAAGATGGAGTTGGGCGACCAACTCATTGCATTGATTTTTGAGGCAGGCATCAGGCCCGCTCATTACAGAGACATAGAGGCCGATGATAGGCTATTACGGATGTGGAGAGGCATGTTGCATGACATGTACAGCCTGATGTGGCATGTCGTAGGAGTTACAACAGCTTTTACGCGACTGACAAGGACTGTTGCATGTTACAATCGAGCCGCAACACATGATGGACAGTCTGCAAGGTGTAGCGTACCATCATCTCATGATCGTTCACCTCACGTCGCGTGAGATGAGCATGAGCCCCCACTAGCATCTAGCAGCAGTCATCATGGAGATGAGGATGGACCATCGGCCACATCCAGTCAGCAGCTTGCAGCACCCATCAGTACTCATGATCATGAGCAGGTAGCATTGACTCATGATCAGGCCTCCACTAGTACTGATATTGATCATGTTGTACAACCAGCAGCTGATCCATGACATTTATATTCCAGTTGTGTATTTTTAACATTATATATATATATATATATATATATATATATATATATATATATATTGTTAGGTCCCTATATTACTAGTATAGTCCCTTATTTTTGTTAGTGTAACCCCCTTATTGTTATTATTGTACCCTTGTAACCCCCATTTTGTTATTATTGTGCCCTTAAATTATTATTGTTGGGTCGGCTAGGATTACATTGGGCCCACTAGGATTACATTATGGCCCCATGTACTCCTATATATAGAAAGGAGGTTTTGTAAATTGTATCATCCAAGAATTGTTCATTCATGTAATGTATTGGAGGTTGCCCCCTCGAAGTGGCTCATTTCTAAGGCGTGAATATCTCTTTTCTTCTCTCTTTGGAGCTGGTTACACAACATTTGGTATCGGAGCTTTGGGATTCTAGGGTTTCGCTGCTCCAAACAGGTCATCGTGGCATTTTCGCTATAACTTTTTTTCTACGAAGCTTCAGAAGCTGAAATTTCTAGGGTGCGAAGCTGAAATCTTGAGAAAGGTTTTCTAAAAATTTCAGATCTTGGTTCGCAATATTTGAGGAGATATCATCTGTGGAAGTTAGGTATCTTTTCAGGCTCATAAACAGGTCATCGTGGCATTTGCGCTATAAAGTTTTTTGTACGAAGGTTCAGAGTCTGAAATTCATATGGTGCGAAGCTGAAATCCTGAGGAAATTCGTCAAAAAAATTCAGAGCTTGGTTCGCAATATTTTTGGAGATATGATCTGTGGAAGGTAGTGCTTTTTCAGGCTCCTGAATTGCATCTCAAAGAGGTGATCGTGGGAAAAGTTCAATAACTCTCTCTCTGGGCATCGGATTGGAGTGCCGTAAAAAGTGGTTGCAAGTACACAGACTGTAGTTTCTTGGATATCAATTTCAGAGACAAAGGATGAAACGGTGACACGTGGCAAGTCGTACAAGTTCGCTCTACTGAACCAGTCAATAATTAGGTCATTGTGGGAGATTGGACACAACTTTGTCTTGGAGAATCAAAATCAGGTCAGACCTATGGCATTCAAAAGAGAATTCAGAGGGCTAATTCAGTGCTAAATTTTAGATATTGAAGATCTGCAATCACAGAGATAATACAATTTCAATATCGAGCTCCTCAAAGCTAGTAAAAGGTGTGTATTTTTTTTTTTCCGAATTGCATAAGTCTTGTTTGAAGAATCAAGTTGAATTGGTTGCAAGGGCCTATTGTAGAATAGATATCAATATTGGAGTCTGAAATGGCCCCTAAAAATAATTCAACACCCATTAAGCCTTCAGAAGGCTCTACCATGACTCATGAAGATGAAGAATTGCAACATGATCTATCAAAATTACAAGAGCAAGTGCAACAAATTTCACTCTCGCAAAGAACAAAAAAAAATGAAATGGAATTTTTGAAGAAAGGCATGGAAACTAAGATGGATGGTTTGAAGAAAGTCGTGGAAGCTAAGATGAATGGTTTGGAAGCTAAGATGGATGGCATGGAAGTGGGCATGGAAGCTAAGATGGATGACATGAAAGACAACATGGAAAACATGAAGAATGATCTAAAATCATACATGGAAGGCTTGATGACAAGCTTAAAACAAGAAATGATTCCTAATGGTGGAAATATAGTAGAAGAACCTCATGATGAGAACAAAATAAATGTTAATTGTGATTTCATAAACTCTAATGTTGGCAGGAAGAACCACCATATTCCAAAAAATGGATATGAGGAAGTTTGATGGAAAGGATCCTGTAACATGGATACTACAGATGGAGCAATATTTTGATCTCCATAATGTGCAAAACACACAAAAGGTACGCATTGCAACTTTACATTTAGAACAAAATACATTTGTATGGTATCAATGGCTTTGCTCCCGTAAAAAAATTGTCACTTGGTCAATTTTTACGGAGGAAATGATAGCGCATTATGAGGATACAAAGAGCAACACCTTCTTTACCCAATTGATAAATCTCAAACAAAAGGGTTTAGTGGGGCAGCACATTGAGGACTTCCAAAAATTGAATATAAGGGTAACTGATATTCCAGAGGAACACAGGATTGATATCTTCATAGGCACTTTAAAGGATAACATCCAACATGAAGTTCGCGTTTTGGAACCTGATTCATTGGAGAAGGCATTCAAGTTGGCAAGAAAATTTGAATGTAAAATTATGGCGACAAGGAAGCCTACCACTCAATTCTATAAAGAAGGAAGTGTTGCTACGCCTAGATTTCCACAACCTACAAGGTTGACACCACAAAAATTGGAAGAAAAAAGAGAAAAAGGGTTTTGCTACAGTTGTGATAGAAAATACACTAAAGGTCATAAGTGTGCTGAGAAGAAATTATTTTACATAGATTGTGAAGAGGAAGAAGAAAATGAACAAGAAGAGGATATACACCAGGAACCAGCCCCAGAAGAGGAAGAAATGAATCCAACCATATCGTGTAATGCACTGGCAGGAATTACCACTTCTCAAACTCTCAAGATAAAAGGAAAAATCAAGAAGAGAAAGGTAATAGTGTTGATTGATTCAGGTAGCACCCATAATTTTATTCATTGTAAGGTAGCCAAGGAATTAAATTGTTTCATATACCCAGCACCAGAATGTCAAGTGATGGTTGCAAATGGAGGAACTATAAATTGCTCTGGAAAATGCCATAACATCAAGCTAACCATGGGGGAATATGTGTTGACTAGTCCAATGCTTTCCATTCCTATGGGAGGTGCTGCTGTTGTACTAGGAGTACAATGGTTACAATCTTTGGGGACGGTAGCTTTTAATTTTCAAGAACTTTTCTTGAAATTCTTTTCAGAAGGAAAGGAAGTCGAACTACGGGGTATTGAAGGGAAGCCAGGAAGGATAATAAGCTCTAATGGCATGACAAAGCTTTTAAAGAAAGAACAACGAGGCGTAATTGCACAATTATGCTCACTAGAAGTTCCAACATCAAAATCATCTATTTCTGCAGATCTCCAACAAGTCTTGGACAATCATTCCAAGGTGTTTGAAACTCCCAAAGGACTCCCACCTATTTGTGATCATGATCATGCTATTCATTCGATTCCAGGAAGTGTTCCTCCAAACATCAGGCCTTATAGATATCCTTACTTCCAAAAGAGCGAAATTGAACGTATGATTGCAGAAATGTTAGAGGCGGGTATAATTCAACCTAGTCAAAGTTCTTTCTCTGCTCCTGTAGTATTGGTACACAAGAAGGATGGATCATGGTGAATGTGTCCAGATTACAGGGAGCTCAATAAGCTCACCATTAAAGACAAATTTCCCATTCCTGTGATTGATGAATTATTGGATGAATTACATGGAGCAATTTATTTTACCAAGTTGGATCTTCGTTCAGGATATCATCAAATTAGAATGAAGACTGAAGATATTCCAAAAACAGCATTTCGAACTCATGAGGGTCATTATGAATTTTTGGTCATGCTTTTTGGCCTTACCAATGCACCTTCTACATTTCAAGGGTTGATGAATTCCATTCTCAAACCCTTCCTTAGAAAATTTGTGCTAGTATTTTTTGATGATATACTAATCTACAGCAGGTCTTGGAAGGATCATGTTGAACATGTTGATAGGGTGCTCAAACTATTGCAGGAGAAACAATTATATGAAAAAACATCCAAATGTCTCTTTGGAGTACAAGAGGTGGAATATCTGGGTCATATTATATCTCACGAGGGTGTTAAAGTAGACCCTAACAAAATTAAAGCCATTAAGGAATGGAAAGTCCCTAAGATGATAAAGCAGTTGCGAGGATTTCTCGGGTTAACAGGCTATTATCGCAAGTTTGTTAAGAATTATGGAAGAATAGCAGCACCTCTAACAACATTATTGAAGAAAGATGCATTTTCATGGACTCCTGAAGCAACTAAGGCCTTTGAACATCTTAAAGAGGCAATGTGCCTAGCACCGATCTTAGCTACTCCAGACTTCACAAAAACCTTTATTGTGGAATGTGATGCCTCAGGAAATGGAATTGGTGTTGTTTTAATGCAAGAAGGAAGACCCATTGCTTTTGAAAGTCATCCAATCAAAGGAAAGTATTTACAGAAACCTATTTATGAGAAGGAAATGTTAGCAATACCGCATGCACTAAAGAAATGGAGAACTTACCTAATGGGAAGACACTTCAAGGTAAAAACTGATCATGATAGTCTTAAACACTTTTTTGAACAAAGACTATCTTCAAGAGCAGTGGTCACAAGATGCTTGGGTTGGTGACTTTTGCACACCACAAAAAAGGAAAGTCATAATGCTATTGTCACAGTATGCACTCTCAAGAAAGAATGAAGAGGTGGAAGACATTTATGTACATTTCTATGACCTGGAATCAGTATTGAACCAAGCAAGGGATGAATGGAAGAAGGACGAAGAAGTGTGGACACTCATTTAAAATTTGCAACAAGATCCTAGTACATCTGATAAATTTATTTGGGAAAATGATTCCTTATGGTACAAAGATCGCCTATATCTTTATAAGAATTCCCAACTAAAACAAAAGATTCTTTTGGAATTGCACACTTCTCCTTTAGGAGGACACTCAGGATTTTTAAAAACTTACCACAGGGTGAAGAAAGAATTTTTTTGGGATGGCCTTAAATCTAATATTCAAAAGTTTGTGGCAGAATGTTTGGTTTTCCAGCAGAATAAAGTGAGACAATTAAGACCCCCGGACTTCTACAACCTTTATCCATTCCAAGTCAATGTTGGGAGGAGATTTCAATGGATTTTATCATAGGTTTACCTAAGTCCGAAGGAAAGAGTGTCATCATGGTGGTAGTTGATAGAATTACCAATTATGCACACTTTTGTGCATTATCTCATCCATTTAAAGCAGTTACAGTTGCTACTACATTTATGGACACAATTCAAAAGCTACATGGAAGCCCAAGGGTTATTGTGAGCGACAGAGATCCCATTTTTACTGGAAATTTTTGGATGGAGTTATTTTCTTGTTTGGGTACTCAATTAGTCAAGAAGCCTATCTTAATTACATCAACTGGCTAATAAACCGAGATAGGGAAGAATGCTGAAGAGACTATGAGCTAGACTGACAGCAAACACAATGGGTCAAGTGGTTACCTCTCGCAGAATGGTGGTATAGCACTTCCTTCCATACTTCAGCAAAATTGACCCCATTTATGGCACTTTATGGATATCATCCACCGTCCATAACATCATCTTTAAGAGAAAATTCTAAGGTTCAAGCAGTGGAAGATCACATCGAGCATCAACAAGAAGTTCTCCAAATCTTAAAGGATAACCTAAATTTGGCACAAATTCAGCTATTGAACAGACTAACACGCAACGAGAGAATTTTTATACAGAGATTGGGTATTTTTACGGAAGTTATATAACCATATAAAAAAATGTCCTCATGTTTTCAAGAAGGATAATAAATTATCGCCAGTACTATGGTCCTTACAAGGTGTCCGCAAAAAGACTGTACTATGGCATACACTGAGTTCGTTTTTCAGAAATAGCACATCCTGGGCTTTTCCATGTTTCATGCTTAAAGAAGCGGTTATAGGTAAAATTCTGGGCCACCATTATTGCCGCAACTTGATGAGGAAGGAAAACCATGGAAGACAATGGTAAGCTGTCATGGGAAATAAAGAACCTAATAACTACTGACCTATCAATTTCGTAGTATCTCATCATGAAGAACTTACCCACCGAAGATTCTGCATGAGATGAGAATTTTACATTTACACCTGAGCTACTAAGCATGAGTGGACAACACTCTTTTGAAGGAGAGGGGCATGTTAGGTCCCTATTACTAGTATAGTCCCTTATTTTTATTAGTGTAACCCCCTTATTGTTATTATTGTACCCTTGTAACCCCCATTTTATTATTATTGTGCCCTTAAATTATTATTGTTAGGTCGGCTAGGATTACATTGTGGCCCACTAGGATTACATTATGGCCACATGGACTCCTATATATAGAAATGATGTTTTGTAAATTGTATCATCCAAGAATAAGTTGATTTATGTAATGGTATCGTAGTTACCCATCGAAGTGCTCATTTTTAAGCCGTTTATATTTCTTTTCTTTGGAGTCAAGCTACATGACATATGGTCCATGTATTTATGTTCAGCGTAATTGTACCAATGTTATGTTGGTGATCATCATGATGTGTATAAGAAGAATACATAGAGAAATTATTTAATAAAAACATATATGGTGTTGCTAGGTCTCTATTATTACTAGGTATTTCTTATTGTTGTTAGTGTAAACCCCTTATTGTTATTATTGTACCCCTGTAACCCCATATTGTTATTATTGTGCCCTTAAATTATTATTGTTAGGTCGGCTAGGATTACATTGTGGCCCACTAGGATTACATTATGGCCCCATGGACTCCTATATATAGAAAGGAGGTTTTGTAAATTGTATCTTCCAAGAATTGTTCATTTATGTAATGTATTGGAGGTTTTCCAAAGTGCTTATTTTGGCAAATGGATATCTCCTTTCTTCTCTATTTTTGAGCCGGTTTCACAACATTTGCATCGTAGCTATTTTAGGTTTCGCTCGCACCAAAAATGGAGCGTCTAATATTCGTTTATAACTTTTGTATGAAGTTTTGTTGAATTTTTAGGTGCTAAGCCAAATCAGTGGAATGCTACTGGCTGCAAAATTTCAGAACTTGGTTCGCAACATTTTCGGAGATATGATCTGTGGAAGTTAGGTCTTTTTGCAGGCTTCTCAATTTAATATAAACAGGTCATCATGGAATTTGTGCTATAACATTTTTTCTACGAAGGTTAAGAATCTGAAATTTTTAGGGCACGAAGCTGAAATCCTGAGGAAACTCGTCGCAAAATTTCAGAGCTTGATTCGCAATATTTTTGGAGATATGATCTGTGGAAGTTAGTGTTTTTTCAGGCTCTTGAATTTCATCTCAAAGAGGTGATCGTGAGAAAATCTTGATAACTCTTTCTCTGGGCATCGGATTGGAGTGCCATAAAAAGTGGCCACAAGTACACGGATTTTAGTTTCTTGGCTATCAATTTTAGAGCTAAAAGACGAAACAGTGACACATGGAAAATCGTACAATTTTGATCTGCTGAAACAATCCATAATTAGGTCATTGTGGGAGATTGGACATAACTTTAACTTGAAGAATCCAAATCATCTCAAACCTGTGGCATTCAAAAGAGGATTTAGAAGCCTACCTTAGTGCCAAATTTCAGATATTGAAGAGTTGTAACCACAGAGATAATCCAATTTAAATATCGAGCTCTTCAAATGCAAGAAAAAGGTGTGTAATTTTTTCTGAATTGCATAAGTCTTGTTTGAAGAATCAATTTGAATTTATTCCAAGGGCATATTGTAGAATAGATATCAGTATTTGGTTCTAAAAAATGCCCCATAAAAATAATTCAACACCCATTAAACCTTTAGAAGGCTCTACTATGACTCATGAAGATGATGAATTGCAACATGATCTATCAAAATTACAAAAGCAAGTGCACCAAATTTCACTCTCGCAAAGAGCAGCAAAAAATGAAATGGAAGTTTTGAATAAAGGCGTGGAAGCGAAGATGGATGGTGTGAAGAATAATATGGATGGTTTGAAGAAAGGCATGGAATATAAGATATATGGCATGGAAGCTGGCATGGAATCTAAGATGGATGACATGGAAGCTAAGATCGATGAAAAAATGGAAAACATGAAGAATGATCTAAAAGCAGACATGGAAGGTTTGACAAAGTTGATACAAGAAATGTTTCCTAATAGTGAAAAGATAGTAGAGGAAACTCATGATGAGAACAAAATAAATGTTAATCGTGATTTCATAAACTCTAATGTTGGCGGGAAGAACCACCATATTCCAAAAATGGATATGAGGAAGTTTGATGGAAAGTATCCTATAACATGGATACTACAGATGGAGCAATATTTTGATCTCCATAACGTGCAAAACACACAAAAGGTATGCATTGCAACTTTACATTTAGAAAAAAATACATTTGTATGGTATCGATGGCTTTGCTCCCATAAAAAAATTGTCACTTCGTCAATTTTTACGGAGGAAATGATAGCACATTATGAGGATACAAAGAGAAACACCTTCTTTAGCCAATCGATAAATCTCAAACAAAAGGGTTTAGTGGGGCAGCACATTGAGGACTTCCAAAAATTGAATATAAGGGTAACTGATATTCCAGAGGAACACAGGATTGATCTCTTCATAGGTACTCTAAAGGATAACATCCAACATGAAGTTCATGTTTTGGAACCCGATTCATTGGAGAAGGCATTCAGGTTGGCAAGAAAAGTTGAATGTAAAATTATGGCGACAAGGAAGCCTACCACTCAATTCTATAAAGAAGGAAGTGTTTCTATGCCTAGATTTCCACAACCTACAAGGTTGACACCACAACAATTGGAAGAAAAAATAGCAAAAGGGCTTTGCTACAGCTGTGATAGCAAATACACTAAAGGTCATAAGTGTGCTGAGAAGAAATTATTTTACATAGATTGTGAAGAAGAAGAAGAAAATGAACAAGAAGAGGATATACACCAGGAACCACCCCTAGAAGAGGAAGAAATGAATCCGACCATATCGTGTAATGCACTGGCAGGAATTACCACTCCTCAAACTCTCCAGATAGAAGGACATATAAAGAAGAAAAGGGTAATAGTGTTGATTGATTCAGGTAGCACCCATAATTTTATTCATTATAAGGTAGCCAAGGAATTAAATTGTTTCCTATACCCAGGACCAGAATGTCAAGTGATGGTTGCAAATGGAGGAACTATAAATTGCTCTGGAAAATGCCATAATATCAAGCTAACCATGGGGGAATATGTATTGACTAGTCCAATGCTTTCCATTCCTATGGGAGGTGCTGATGTTGTACTAGGAGTACAATGGTTACAATCTTTGGGGACGGTAGCTTTTAATTTTCAACAACTTTTCTTGAAATTTTTTTCAGAAGGAAAGGAAGTTGAATTACGGGGTATTGCAGGGAAGCCAGGAAAGATAATAAGCTCTAATGTCATGAAAAAGCTTCTAAAGAAAGAACAACGAGGCATAATTGCACAATTATGCTCACTAGAAGTTCCGACATCAAAATCATCTATTTATGCAGATCTCCAACAAGTCTTGGACAATCATTCCAAGGTGTTTGAAACTCCCAAAGGACTCCCACCTATTCGTGATCATGATCATGCTATTCATTTGATTCCAGGAAGTGTTCCTCCAAACATCAGGCCTTATATATATCCTTATGTCCACAAGAGTGAAATTGAACGTATGATTGTAGAAATGTTAGAGGCAGGTATAATTCAACCTAGTCAAAGTTCTTTCCCTGCTCCTGTAGTATTGGTACACAAGAAGGATGGATCATGGCGCATGTGTCCAGATTATATGGAGGTCAATAAGCTCACCATTAAAGATAAATTTTCCATTCCTGTGATTGATGAATTATTGGATGAATTACATGGAGCAATTTATTTTACCAAGTTGGATCTTCATTCAGGATATCATCAAATTAGAATGAAGACTGAAGATATTCCAAAAATAGCATTTCGAGCTCATGAGGGTCATTATGAATTTTTGTTCATGCCTTTTGGACTTACCAATTCACCTTCTACATTTCAAGGGTTGATGACATACTAATCTACAGCAGTTCTTGGAAGGATCACGGGGAACATGTTGACAGGGTGCTCAAACTATTGCAAGAGAAACAATTATATGCAAAAACATCCAAATGTTTCTTTGGAGTACAAGAGGTGGAATATATGGGTCATATTGTATCTCATGAGGTTGTTAAGGTAGACCCTAACAAAATTAAAGCCATTAAGGAATGGAAAGTCCCCACAACCATAAAGCAGTTGTGAGGATTTCTCGGGTTAACAGGGTATTATCGCAAGTTTGTTAAGCATTATGGGAGAATAGAAGCACCTCTAACCACATTATTGAATAAAGATGCATTTTCATGGACTGCTGAAGCAACTAAGGCCTTTTAACATCTTAAAGAGGCAATGTGCCTAGCACCTGTCTTAGCTACGCCAGACTTCACAAAAACCTTTATTGTGGAATGTGATGCATCAGGAAATGGAATTGGTGTTGTTTTAATGCAGGAAGGAAGACCTATTGCTTTTGAAAGTCGTCCAATCAAAGGAAAGTATTTACAGAAACCTATTTATGAGAAGGAAATGTTAGCAATACTGCATGCACTAAAGAAATGGCGAACTTACCTAATGGGAAGACACTTCAAGGTAAAATCTGATCATGATAGTCTTAAACACTTTTTGGAACAAAGACTATCTTCAGAAGAGCAGCAAAAATGGGTCACAAAGATGTTGGGTTATGACTTTTAAATAATCTACAAAAAAGGAAAGCTTAATGTTGTTGCAGATGCACTCTCAAGAAAGAATGAAGAGGTGGAAGCATTGCTTTGTGCCATTTCTATTATCCAACCAGATTGGATAACTTAAGCAAGAGATGAATGGAAGAAGGACAAAGATGTATGGACACTCATTCAAAAGTTGCAACAAGATCCTAGTACATCTGATACATTTAGTTGGAAAAATGATTCCTTATGGTACAAAGATCGCTTATATCTTTGTAGGAATTCCCAACTAAAACAAAATATTATTTTCGAACTGCACACTTCTCCTTTAGGAGGACACTCAGGATTTTTAAAAACTTACCACAGGGTGAAGAAAGAATTTTTTTGGGATGGCCTTAAATCTGATATTCAAAATTTTGTGGCGAAATGTTTGGTTTGCCAGCAGAATAAAGTGGAAACAATTAAGACCCCGGGCCTTCTACAACCTTTATCCATTCCAAGTCAACGTTGGGAGGAGATTTCCATGGATTTTATCACAGGTTTACCTAAGTCCGAAGGAAAGAGTGTCATCATGGTGGTAGTTGATAGACTTACCAAGTATGCACACTTTTGTGCATTATCTCATCCATTTAAAGCAAGTACAAATGCTACTACATTTATGGACACAATTCAAAAGCTACATCGAAACCCAAGGGTTATTGTGAGCAACAGAGATCCCATTTTTACTGGAAATTTTTGGACGGAGTTATTTTCTTGTTTTGGTACTCAATTAGCAACCCCGACTCCCAAATAGGGAAACAATTTCTCCAAGAAACAACAACACCCACGGCCTCCAACGAAAGCCCAAAGCCCAGAAACCTCCAGAGAAGCCACACATGCCTCCAACACCCTCGTTAGTCTCTCACTTTTCAATTTACCACCCTCGGCTGCCACCTTCACCCTCGCCACCTGAGGCCACAACTCCTTCCAAAAACCGCCTAGACTAACTCCCTTATACTCCACCATGCCAACTTCCTGGAACACTAAACAACGAACATAGAACAAAACCTTCCCTTGACTTCCAGACCAAGACAGAGTCATCCTTAGAGGTGAACTCCCTCTAACCCCACGAACAGATACCTTCCTCGACTCCTGGACAGAATCAGCCATACTGCACAATTGTATATTTAGAGTGAAATTCTGCCAATACTATCACAGAATTGCAACAATTCTGTGCCACCATCCTCCCCACGAAATCCCATTATTTATTTGTACACTAACTTTAACTTCGTCTTATTGATTCAACGATTTCCTCGCGCGAACTGACTAACCCTGCACAAAGAGAATAAATTCCCCTCTCCAACTTTCAATTTTTGCATGCCCGAACTATGAATGCGTCGGCATCCCATATCAATATAGAAATGAAATACCGCTACACCCCAGCTCGAATTCAATCGGATACTAAGAAAATCACATGGGAAGAATCGATCGGCATGCATCATAACACAACAACACACACCTAGGGAGAATATGCCACAAGGAACAGGGAAAGAGCTTGGGAAACGGGACCATATGGGATAGGGTTAGAGAGGGCCCATGGGGAAAGGAGGCAACAGGGGAATAGGGGATGAGGGAGAGGGAAGGGAGACACAGAGAAGGAGGAGAAGGAGAAGGGGAAGTGGATGACATGGAACAAGGGAGGGGGAAGGGGTAAAACAAGGGAGGGGAAGGGGAAAAATAACGGAAGGGGAAGGGGAAAATAATGAAGGGGGAGGGGACAAATGCAATTTATATAAAGGACAACAACAACAAAAACACAATGAACCTTTTTATTATTTTTTCCTTTCCATTATTCATCATATATTTTTCTTTGTTTATATTCATTTCAACTTTTTATGGGATTGGATGACTTTCCACAAGTACATTCACTTCACTACTTTCCTCTATCGTTAAGCAGGTCTGATTTTCTTGCCTATCTGATTCCTTATTCTGACCTCTAAGGACTTCATTCTATGAAAAAATCGTACCTGATCTATTGATAATTTGATTCAATTTAGAGTTTTGTGCCAAAGTATTGTTAACCATATGCTTTATCAACACTATAGAGGCCCCTAGGATGGGCATCTCCTTTATTCAATTTTTCTAAGCCAAGGATAGCCCAAAGAGTAATACATAAGCCTCAACTTGGTTGTTTGTCTTTTTTCCCAGTCCCCATGCAAATCTATATTCTATTATTCCTTTAGTATTAATGAGAATCCCTCCCCCTCCTGCCACCCAAGGCTTCCATTTGATGCTCCATCAAATTGGAGGATCCAGTTCTTTTGATCATGCATCCATTGAATAATCAATTCAGAGGAAAACCAAAGGATCCATGAGGGACAAGAAGG
The DNA here is from genome assembly GCA_034641835.2 of Pinus albicaulis. Taxonomy (NCBI): domain Eukaryota; kingdom Viridiplantae; phylum Streptophyta; class Pinopsida; order Pinales; family Pinaceae; genus Pinus; species Pinus albicaulis. The sequence continues at coordinate 1,025,164,656 of CM076574.1, forward strand.
AGGGACTTTTGCAATAGAAAAATTTTCCACAGAACTCACCCAAGGGAAGAGGCAAGTAGATTCTATCTAGTCCATAGAGGGCTTGGATGATAGGTGATGAAATTCCATGCAAGAAGAAAGAGATTTTAGAGTTGTCATTCTAGCTGGGATATGATTCGGTCTAAAGATCACTTTATTCCTAGATAGCCATATTTTATAGCATACATATTTTGGAAGGGCTATCTAGATTTTCTTGAAGGTACTTTTGGCCTAAAGGGAGCCAAAGTCACATGAAGTTCAGGAGCTAAAGAATTGAAGGAGATTCGAGGGCCAACTGGTTCTGTGGATAAGTGGGCCTAAAATTTTTTACCAAACTTATTTTGTCTCTTGGTGGTGGAGGAAAAGGTGACCTATTGTTTCTTATGATTTTTCGCAAAGTGGACACCGAGAAGGCCCAATGTGACCTCTTTTTTGGAGGTTCTTTGTGGTGATGATTTTCTTGTGTGTCAATAGCCAACAGAAGAATTTAACTTTCGGGATAAAAATTTTCCACCAAATTTTATTCTAGATTGACGATTTTGGAGTAATCTGTGATTAAAACAAGAGGTGAGAGTATCCTTCTTTCACTGTGTAGTTAGCTTGTTTCCAGCCCCATCTGTCTTCCAGGGAATTCTCAACAGGGGCACATACCCTTAATTTGTGAAACAATTTTTCTCATAATGGGAACAACGGCTCCGAGATGTTGTCAAGAGGCCATCCCTGCCATTACCCTTAGGTGTCCCAGACTAAAAAAAATTCTAAGTATACCACCCCAAGATTATTCAAATAACTCCAGAGGGGGATGAGAGATAAATCTGCTCCAATAGGCTGACCACCCAAAATTGAGTCTATAAAAAAATTTACTATGTCTCGTTTCCCTGGGATTTTTCATAAGTTTCTCTCGATGATTTCTAAAGAAGCTCTCACAACCTTCCAAATTGGCGAGCCAATCGATGCCCCCGATTGCCCCGACCATTCCAGATGCGATATGACATACTTAGCCCACAAAACCTGTGACCACAATAGATTCCTCTTCGTTGTCATGAGCCATTTCATCTTGGCCCCCATGGCCATGTTTACCAATTCCATATCTCTAATACCAAGCCCTTCATGAAGTTTAGGAGCTCTTATAGTTTTCCAGTTTACCAAGTGATATTTTTTGGTTTCTACCTTTCCTCCTTCCAAGAAAAACTTTCTTATATAGACTCCCAGTTGGTGCAGAATGTACTTTGGATATTGAAGGGCAAATAATTGGTACAAAGGGAGAGTTGAAAGAACAAAATTTACCAGGATAGCCCTCCCTGCATTTTTGAGTCAAATTCCTCACCAATTCACTATTTTACATTTTATCTTGTCCAGGACTTTTTTCCATGCATTTGGAGCAGCTCTTCTTAGGAAGATAGGTACCCCGAGATAGTTGAATTATTTCCAGTCCCTAATTAATTTAAAACCTAAAATTTTCTCTATCTTCCTGCCTTGTGAGGTAGTATGTTCCAGTTGTATATATATATATTACTATCATTTATAGCTCCTCTAGAAGAACTGAGGAACCAATCGAGATTAACTTTGAAATGCCTGGAAATAACCATCGAGCCACTACCAATCAAGATAGTGTTATCCACAAACTTCATATGATTTATTCTTTTAATGCCTTCTTTATATCTAAATCCTAGAAGGAGGTGAGAAGCTCGATCCTTCTCCAATTTTCTTGATATGTCCTTCGATCTTGAGAGTTTAAGGAGTGGTAATTCCTGCCAATGCATTACAGGATATGGTTGGATTAATTTCTTCTTTCTCTATGGTTGGTTCCTAGTGTATATCCTCTTCTTTTGAATTTTCTTGTTCATTTTCTTCCTCCTCTTCACAATCTATGTAAAATATTTTATTCTCAGCACACTTATGACCTTTAGTTTATTTTTTATCACAACTGTAGCAAAGCCCTTTTGCTCTTTTTTATTCCAATTTTTGTGGTGTCAACCTTGTAGGTTTTGGAATTCTAGGAGTAGCAACACTTCCATATTAATAGTTGTGAGTGGTAGGCTTCCTTGTCGCCATAATTTTTCTTTCAATTTTTCTTGCCAATATGAATGCCTTCTCCAATGAATCAGGTTCCCAAAGGCAACCCTCATTTTGTATGCTATCCTTTAAAGTTCCTATGAAGACATAAATCTTGTGTTCCTCTAGAATATTAGTTACCCTTATATTCAATTTTTGGAAGTCCTCAATGTGCTCCACCATTGAACCCTTTTGTTTGAGATTTATCAATTGGCTAAAGAAGGTATTGCTCTTTGTATCCTCATAATGTGATATCATTTCCTCCGTAAAAATTGACCAAGTGATAATTTTTTTACGAGAGTAAAGCCATAAATACCATAAAAATGTGTTGTGTTATAAATATAAAGTTGCAATACGTACCTTTTGTGTGTTCACATTATGGAGATCAAAATATTGCTCCATCTATAGTATCCATGTTACAAGATCCTTGCCATCAAACTTCCTCATATCGATCTTTGGAATATGGTGGGTCTTCAATCCAATGCTAGAGTTTATGAAATCATGATTAACGTTTATTTTTTTCTCATCGTGAGTTTCCTCTACTACCTTTTCGTCATTAGTAATCCTTTCTTGTAGTAAATTTGTCAAACCTTCCTTCAAACCTTCCATGTCTGCATTTAGTTTTTCTTATATGCCATCGATCTTAGCTTCCATGCCATTCTTTAAACCATCCCTTCCATTCTTCAAACCATCCATCTTAGCTTCCATGCCTTTATTAAAACCATCCATTTTAGCTTCCATTTCATTTTTGGTTACTTTTTGCGAGAGCGGCATTTGTTGCACTTGGTCTCGTAATTTTGATATATCATTTTGCACTTCTTCCTCTTCATGTGTCATAGTAGAATTTTTGTATGAATTAATGGGTGTGGAATTATTTTTGGGAAGCATTTTAGAACCAAATAATGATATCTATGCTTCAATATGCCCTTGGAATCACTTCAAACTGATTTTTCAAACACACGTTATGCAATTTAAAAAAGCGATACACACCTTTTTCTTTCTTTTGAGGAGATCGCTATTGATCCTATTGTATCTCTGTGATTTCCAATCCCCAAGATTTTAACTTCAGACTATTAGTAACCCTCTGAGTCGTCTTTCTAATGCCACAAGTTAGACCTGATTTGGATTATTTAAGGAAAAAATTTCCCAATATCCAAATGTTATAAAAATAGCTCACAAAATAGAATAAAAGATAGATCAACGACTTAGAATTCAACCTCTTTGAGGGGGAAACCTCCTTTACATTACACAAATGAACAATTATTGGATGATACAAATGACAAAACCTCCTTTCTATATATAGGAGTCCATGGCGTTACAATATAATCCTAGCCGAAATAACAATAATAATGTAAGGGCACAAAAATTACAATAGTGGTCTTTTATGGGGCACGATAATAACCATATGAGGACTGAATAGGTACAACAATAAAAATAAGGGGCTACACTAACAATAATAAGGGACTACACTAGTAATATAGGGACCTAACATCCAACTCGAATCAGTTTCCTCTTGGATCAGGATAATATTATCAAATATTTGTCAACCTGATACAATCCCCCTTTATTTTCCGAGATTAAAATAGGCATGAGAGGTTTAAGCCTCAAAGCCAATATTTTCAAGAATATTTTGTACAACACATTGCACAAAGAAATAGGTCGGAACTGGGAAAAGGAGGAGGAATTTGTCTCCTTAGGGATCAAGGCCAAGAAGGATGAATTAATTCCTCCTCCAATAATAAACCACTTCAGGGAGTATCCTACCATTCAACACAAGTCGTGCTTAATTACTTCTCATAAATTTTGGAAGAAACTGGCCATGAAACCATCCAGACCAAGGACCTTGTTCGGTGGGAAAGAGAATACCATTGTCTTTATCTCCTCCAGAGAAGGAGCAACGATCAACACTTTGTTCATTTCTTGTGTAACCAGATCCAGGACATTTGACAGAAGAGAATCCTCGATTTCCTCATCGCGCAGTGGGTCCTTAAACTATAATGATCCACCGCTGCTCAATTTATTTCCTTAAACTCATTTATTGTTTGTCCCTCATAATTAATCTAAACTATGTTATTTTTTATTCCCTGAACTTTTATTTCTTATGCAAGAACTTTATGTTTTTGTCCCTGTCCAGGAGCCAATTGTTTCTAGACTTCAGTCTCTAGAATTCTTCTTCTCTCCAAATATTTGCATGAAGTGATTTAAAAGTTTCCACTTATTTTTTAAAGTTCATTGCATTTACCTGAGAGGATTCCATTTGACCCTGTATGGAGGCTAGTTTTTCTTCCATTTCCTTTATGTCATGTTGTCTATCTGGTTTATTTTCATTTATCCATTTTTTAATATCTTCTTTCAATTGCTTGATCTTAGATTCCCAAATCATGACCAGACTGCTAGCCACCCAACAAAACCAAGAAAGGGAGACCACCTTCTGAAACCCATGAAAATCCAACCATAATGGGGAGAAGCGAAAGGGAATATGCCCCAAGTTGAGGGGAAAGGACATCAAGAGGTTGATAGGGCGATGATCAAACCTGCACCAAGGCAAGATAGAGGAATTTAGACTGAGTTTCAAAACCAGAAGACTATCTAAGGCCAAAAAACGATCTAGACAAGTCGCTATGTGACATGACCCAAATATTTTATTGTTCCGGGTATATAGCATTTTTTGTGGCTTAACATCAAACATGATAAGGGCAAGGATGAAGTCCTCCATATTTTCCTGAAGGGCATCTCTAATGATAGACCCCCCACCCCCCCTCTTTTCATGTCTGCCGATGGTGGTGTTAAAATCACCACCGAAAATGTAGTTTATCGCGTACTCAGTGTGCTTTAATTCCATCAAATACTTCCAACATTCTTGTTTCTCACGGAAGTGAACAGGCATATATACATTGACCACAGTGAAATTTCGATTTAATTCTATAACTTTGAAATTAGTTGAAATCTAGTGAATGGTTTTTAAATAACTTACCAAATGTAACTTCGATGGATTTCACAACGCACAAATGACATCCAAAGCACCTCTTAAACTTTATGCCACTAAATTGTTTCAATTCCATATCTTATTATGTATTGAGTGGAGTTTGGACCCCCCCATCTTGGTGTCCTAAAATAGAGAGATAACTGGTCTTTCTCTATGGATTAGAGATTTTATTTTCGTTATTATTTTTACTGACCCCATGCCCCTACAATTCTAGGAGATAATATTCATAAATTAATTCTTGTTGGATTTATCCCCTTTAACTGGGCCCATGTTTATTCCCTTTTCCCCACATTTTCTCCCTAACTTGGCTAGTTGTTGTGGGATTTTATGTTGATACCCAAGTTATTTATCTTTTTCTGTTTTTCCCCGCCTTATTTCTTTATTCAATTTCCTTCCTGATCTTCTGGCCTTTCTTTCCAGCTCCTTGGCCCTTGTGCTTTCTAACTTCTCATCTTTTGAGCTTGGAGGGATAGTTGTCCCTGGTACTTCCTTTTATTATATAAAACCTTCCTTCTCATCATCATCATTTGAAGTTTCTTATGTATTTCTTGGAGAGTATGTACAAGAGCTTATTTCCTTTTTCTTTTTGGAGTCAGAGGATAGGGAGACATCGATAATGGCCAAATTCCCAAGGCTCCCAAAGGGAAGGGGGGAAGAGAAGCTCGTCACACTGGAAGGAGCAAGGACCTCAAAATGATTCGCACCTGCAATGTCCTCAACCCCTTCCTTCTGTGTGGGTGCTACAAGAGGAGGGGCAGACTGACTTGGACCAGCTGCCATGAAGGTAGAATTCTGACTTGAAGATGGTCCATTATTTTTCTTCATGTTTCCTTTTTTTATTTTTACTTGCTTCCATTGTTCATTTGGTTCTCCTGGTTGATACTCTCTTTTATCTTGGAATTTTTGGTAGCTTTTAGAAAAATTTCCAAATTCATGGCACAAATTGCATTTGAATGGGATTTGATCATAATCGACTTCCTGCACATGAGTCTAGCTATCCATGCAGAGGTTAACTGCACCTGGAAGAACCTTCTCTAGGTCCACCTCCACACGGATCCTATAAAATGAAAAGAGGCCATACTTTGGCTCATATCAATCAATATACTTTCCAAGGGAGTTTCCAATCAGCCGAAATGTTGCATCATTTCAGCAGTGCAATGGGAGGTATGGCAACTTAACCCATATAGGGACTGAAGAAGGGACCTCACATTCTGGATTAAAATAAGGACCCCATCGGTCCAGATAGAGACCCTCTAAACCCATGAAGTATGGGCCACGTCTGAACACCAAGTCTCGGTCCAACTAATTTTCTAAGTAGAAGTTATAAAAACCTTTACCACAGAAGGAAGATATCACCTCACCTGAGATAATATGTTTCCAGTCATTCTCAATCCAAACCTTGACGATCCGCAGAGAGGGCCAAAGCCCCATGAAGTGACATATCATCCCCCGTTCTTCCAACTGCAAATCCCGGGAGTGGGCCTGAGGGGCGCTGATAATAATTTTTGGGATTCCCTCAGCTCGCTTCACAAATTTCGACGGACCCTGCTTCCGAAATTTGGGGTCAGAGGCCACCAAGAGGTAAAACACAACGATATCTGTCAGCAACATCCCTGGAGGGGCTAGCGCCACCATGGCCCTGACCACCAAGGAGCCCACACAGCCAAGGAGAATTTACCAGCACTAAGGATTCCCAAATAATGTCACGCAGTGGAAGAACCTAACCGAACCCAATCTCAAGCAGGACAAAGACCCAAAACCGAGCCCAACCTAGGGAGTAAAAAGCTCACATTAGAAGGAGGCCCTTAGCAAGGGGCCGAGCAAGTCACCAACAATGAAGAACCAGAGCGACACACCATTCTTCCACCCTTAGTGTTACACTCTTTATCATACAAAGTATTAGCTATTATATTTTCATTTTTACTCAACACCTTGATAGAGAAATTTTTGATGGAGGTAGAAAGGGTAGTTGTAAAATTATGATAGAGATCGTCAATATTGTTCTAATTTGATAGGATATTCAATTCATTGTTTAAATATTTTAAATAAAGATCAAATTTAGTTTTTTCAAAAATCAACAGATTTTGGTTATCATAATTCTCTTCAATGTGGATTTTGTGCATGACAAAGTTTAGGGTTAGGGTTAAAGGTCTATGTTTGGAGTTGGGAACATGGTAATTTAAAAGGTTAAAATTTACTATTTGGTTTTAAATTGTGATATTGGATATCACATAATCTATGAAAATATTTACAATACCATGAATACAATTTATCCAATTGGATTTCTAACACTTCATTAGACCTTTGCAAATTATTATGCCTTGAGAACTATAGAGATTGATTAACTCAGTACCAAAAAAAAACTTGGCCAAGTATTTAGAGGTCCTTTCATATTTGCTACGTAAAGAAAGGCCCTCATTTATTTATAGATGATGAGATTTAAATAATGACTTAAATAATATATTGATGAGCCATTGTTCTAACATTAAAGTCTCCTAGAAAGAGGATATTGCAAAAATTTCTTAGACTATAAATATATTGCTCTAAGTTGTTGTAATGATAACTTTTATGTAGACTATTTTTTTTCTAAAAGGCAAAGTTAGTAGGCACAAAGTAAAAAATTTCTAAATAAATATTCTTGCCATTAGATATTCAAAATCATATCCCTTGGGAAGTTAGAGATGGAAATTTAGCTCTTTTTTGGGAAGACACTCAACACCAATGTCCAAAAAGCTAGGCCAAGCAGGGAAATGCAAAATATATATAAAAAAAGTAATATCTCAATGAAAAGTCATTGTATCTCAGTATTGGACTCACTCCCAAAAACATAGACAATGGAAATAATGGGAAGATTGCTCTCACTTGTTAATATACATAAGCCAAGACACCTATGCTAAAATAACTAGAGAATTGGTAAAGAGGAAAATAAAGACCCAACTAGGGCCAAATATTTTAAGACGGATTTATGGTACTTCAAGAAATTTTAATCTCAAAGAAGCTTATAAAATATTTTCAGGCATGATAGGACAATATGCCCAAAACAAATGGAAGAAACTTTGGAATCTTAAGCTCTAGCATCAGGTAATTTTATTCCTTTAGTTTCTTGTGCTTAACAAAATATTAACTTGGGATAAGCTTCAATAAAAAGGATTTTGGAGGCCTTCTATATGCCACCTTTGCTTTTCCAATCCAGAGGTTGCTAAGCACCTATGGAATCATTGTGATTTTCCTTTTGAAATATAGGATTCTATGGCTATTTTATTTTGACAATCAGATCGAAATAGAAGCAGCATATTTTCAACCATAGAGGTATGGAGGTCCACCCCTTTCTCCAATCCAAGAGAAAATAGAGTCTATAAAATATTTCTAGGATTTATTTTATGGGAAATCTAGAAAGAAAGGAATCAGCAAGTATTTAAGAATAAAATATATCCCTCATAATTAATTTGGAATTTTATCCCAAACAAGATCATATAAATGGTTTTGTTAAACCCATGCACCTCTAAGGATTGGGATTGAAATCATTAGGAAAATAAAATTATCTCTCTATTAAGTATTTATCAATACATCATTGGTCCTCAAGCTTCTTATTCTATGCCAATCTCTTCAATTCCCAACCATTAGTCCCCTCCCCTGATTGGTTTTCTAAAACTAAACTTTGATGGAACCTCAAAACATAATATAGGGTTGACTAGTTTTAGGGGTTTTGATAAGAGGAGTCAAGGTCATATAATTAAAATTTACTTAGAAGATATCGGGATATAGAGTAACAATGATGATAATTTTTTTTCTTTGAAGCAAGTATTATTCATTGCTAGAAGAAGAAATTTTCAAAATTTGGTAATAAAAGGGGACTCAAAAAAAACATTTCAGATAGTTAGAAAAATCCAATATGGCTCACTTCCTTCTAAAATATCAAGTAATTGGAGACTCCATACTAGATTAGTAAGAGTATAAAATATTTTGGAAGGAATCGTGGATCCCAAATATCTCATGTTAAGAGAAATGGAAACAAACTTGCAAACAAATTATTAGCTAATGAAGGGCTCAACTATAAAGTTGATACCTTTGACTGTAGCTAGACTCGAGAAATTCTAGACTCTCTAAGATATATATGTCAAGAGATTGAAAACAAAGATATTGTCCCCCTCTATGAGTATTGGATCATGGAGCTTGTTCACTTGAGTTAATATGAATATTCTAAATCTAAAGGAAGGTTTCTATACACTTCCCAATTAGTGGCTCACATGGAATATTGGATGAAGGTGGAATTAAAATAAGCATAAGGTATGGGATTTATGTCTTAATATAGAGGTTAGTGTGAGGGAGTCCTTGGAAGGACAATCTAACCTGTTGGTCACCTATGAATTAGTTATCACTCTAATTATGGAGAGATGTTGAAATTATTACTTGAAATGGAGAGGAATGCAAGGCTATAGGCTAATTTTTTAAATTATATGTCATTTCATGGGAGCAACAACATAGCAGGTTAGTTGTGAGTACTTTATTTCATTGTTGTCTCTTAAAATCTCTTCCTCGCCTGGTTTTCAGAAGCTTCTCTCGGCGTTTCCTTCCAATTAAGTGTGGGAAGCTACATGACTTTTTGTGGTCAACTCGATGTGCATTCATAGAAATTTATGGCCCTATTCATAGGATTCACTATGGCCTACAATATAAAGGTGATTTTTTGTGGATGCGAGCTCATCAACTCCATGTTTGGGCTTTAGGTGCAATTGTGTTTTGGTATGGTGGCAAAATTTGTATCTTTTGGCTCATTCTTCTCTAGTTTTTTAGCACCATTTTCAACATTGACAGTTTGATTAGTAGGTTGTTGGTTCTATTGTTAGTTCTTTGGTATTTTTATAATATTGGAAATAGTTTCATTGTAATTCTCTTACTCCCCACTTTTATCTTGGTCTTCCCTTCTACTATTGTAACATTATCGTGTTAAAAATTCATGCAATAAAGGATAATAAAGGAAAAATAATAAGACCAAGGTCATGGGACACATATTCCAAGATGAATGTTTGTCAAATCATTATATGGGCATTATTTTCGGTTTATTTATGGCTAAGGAAATTGGCAAAGGCATTGGAAAAGGAAAACATGCATTAATTGGAATTTTATTTATGAAAATAAAGGAAAATAAGAGAAAAGGAAGGTGAAGAGATACAAATTTCATGAGAGGGAAATTGAATGAAAAATGAAGGAAAACGAAGAAAATATAAGCCTCAATGATAAAAAGGATTCTCAGGATTAGTTCACAACCTTTTGTCAATTTAGCATTGCTCTCTCACACATGCACACTTAGAGAAATATTGGAGCATTCTTGGAGCACTTGGGAATTCACTTGGATTGGAGAAAGAAGGCAAAGGGCAAGAAAGGAAAGCAAGGAGAAGGTTGGATCAACAGCTTCAGCAGGAAAATTGCACAAAGTAACAGGTTGCATGTGTGATTTCCTAGATGATGTGTGAATGCATGTTTCATGCATTTGTTTATTTGGTTCATTTTTAGTCATTGGCATGGGTTTTTTCAGGTTTGAAAATGGTTTCAGCCTTGCCTTTCCATTTCCGGGACAAACATGGTGTTATGGGATTCATTTATTGGTAGATATTTGGATTGCCAGAAGATTTTGGAACCGGGTGAGGTGGTCTAAGGAAGATTCCCAAGGCTTGGGGGTGTAGATGGTTTTCTCCTGGAATCCCTTGACAGGTGGGTGGAGACAGGAAAATTCCTCAATGTATGGTGAAGGAATTCTGGCTTGTTTCGGTTTTGTGATCTCTTGACCAGTTTAGACGAGATCGCAGTAGTTTTAGGGTGGAAATGGTTTAGCCTTTGGATTCCCTTGGTTTTTTATGTTTTGGTTTATTCCATGAGATCCCACATTCATGCTTGGAACATGGCACATGGGTGATTGGCTGAAAGAAATATTTGGTTCAACTCAATCTAATGTTAGTTGGTATGTGGAAGTCCCTGACTTGGTTGACTTTTTCATAAGTTAATAATATCTATTTTTCTATTATACTCTATGAGCATTTATACTTGTTATTATGTGGCTTTGATGGTTATTCTGTCATGGTTAATATTATGATTATATGTCGGTTATAAGCATGGTTCTATAACATGTTCTAGCTATGGCTCTTGTTGTGCTTTGATTAGTTGATGAATGGTTGATGAATGCATGTGATAACATGTGTTGTTGTAACTACTTGAGAGGGAATTAGACCTTCTCAGTGATTCAAAACTAAAGAACATATATTTACACTTAGATATGCATTCATGGTCTGTAGCTTACATGTTTACCATGTGTTTGAAGAAAAGCCTAGTATGCCTTGGTCAGTCTAGGTCAAGTTTCTGACTCAATTTTGTATGTTTAGCCTTATCATTATGTCATTTATGATTTTGGAAAGTCTTAGGAAGTTCTAGGCATTGGTATGGAGGTTGGCCAGGAATTGTGGCTTAGATATCGGGGCCGAAACCTATGAACTTGTCAAGTTTTGTCATAATAGCATGGAGGTAGTGTTATGCATGCGGTTGGAGGCATTCAATCACACTCAAACCTTGTCATGCATGTGTTTGAGAGCCTAGTTCAGTGAAAAGGAGTTTCAACTCAGGGTTTGGTCACCTGGGGTGGTTCTTTGGCCCCTTAGTATCCTGTAGACTTACGGGATGTTGTGAGTTGTTAGTCGGTGGTCAGTTGTACGCCCCATTTTATTAACTAGAGTTTGGAGGTCAGGTCAGGTCATAGTTACTCTTCGTTTAATGTTTACCTCGGCAAGTTGGTGAAATTGGGTAAATGTGGGAGGGGGGATTACAGATTGGTATCAGAGCTTCCAGGTTCAAACACTTGGACTAGATGGGCTAGATCCATGTTGTTATGCATGCATTGTCATTTTTATGGTTTTCCTGCATGATGTCATTGTATGCAGTCAGTGTTATCATGTATGATGTAGATATGTTGACTATGTATATATGTGTGTGTGTGTGTGTGTGTGTGTGTGTGTGTGTGTGTGTGTGTGTGTGTGTGTGTGTGTGTGTGTCGTGCTAATTTGGACTGATTTGTGAAAAAAACATATCGTCCCTTGAACTTCACTAAGGTATGTCAGTTGTGTTTATATTTGGTTTATCTGACATGGTATGTTTGCAGGAAGAATATCGAAGATGAAAAGCAGAATGGTGTACTACAATTCACGTCCCTCTTCTTATAGATCATATGAGAAATCAAGAGATGAGTACTCTCCTAACATAGAAAATACCTTGAGAAGTATGCAGGAAAAAATAAGATGTTGCAAGATAGATAATGACAAGATCATTCAGTCACAGGAAATACTTGCTAGGGCATAGGAAAAAAAATCAGAGGTCAATGCAGTGATCCTTCAGAGTTTTCAAGATTTGCTGAGATAGGGACAATCACAAATCAATTTGTTGAAAATGGAAAAAAGAAGAGGCTTCTAATTTAATTTTCCCTTAATTAAATTAGAAGTAAATTTTAATTCCAAATCACATGACAGCTTGCACGAGTTAAATAAGTGAGGAAGACTTATTTAGTTCATTTAATTTGATTTGAGAGTAAAACTAGAGGCATGTCGAGTATCTCCTACTTTTTAGGATCCCCGGATGAGTTTATTTTGAGTTGTAAATAATTAACTTAATTTATTTGAGTTAAAATTAGTTTAACTAGTCTAACGGATGGAGGAACTAGTGAGAGGTCAAGTGAATTAAATTAGATTTAATTTAAATGGAGTGATCAATGAGATAATTTATAATTCACTCAAAAATAACTCATGCATGTCAATTATGAGGAAGACCCAATTGATATTTTATTTAAAGGGAAGTGTACTATCAGAAAATTGTACAGGTGGTGCATGGAGTCACAGCAAGAGCCTTGATGTATTGCACAGTCATTATTGGGAAATTTCCTTGTTAATAGTGGCCTAATTACCCAAGAAAATACGCAAGTAAATAGGGAATCCTGATACCAATAAATTGGTTAAGTATTGAACCAAAATTTCCCAGGAATCAGTGAGACATACAGAGATAGTGTAAAGAGATATCAAGCCTGATAGAAGCATTGTATTTTTCTCATATTCTTTGACTTATGCAATATATAGATAACATGGTTTTTAGTTGTAGATTTCGCCAGATAAATCTTTTGTAGAAAATATACCAATGGGATTCAATATCATCTTATAATGTACTAAAACAAGATACTGAATCCTTCTACAATTTACAGTAAAAGAAACATGATTGCACAATCACATAACAAGTAAGAGAAAGAGAAAATAAATCACACAATGCAAGATGTATCTAGGGAAAGAAACTGCTCAAAACCTCATTATATGTATATTGTATAAAGTCAAGTATCATGAAACAATACAATGATTTCTCTCACAAGAGAACTCCTGCTCTCTGCCAACTGCCTCACACTGATCTAGGCAAAATCGGACAAAATATTAGCCAATTATCTGCCTTTGCTCAGCCTTCCTTGCTCACGCATTCCTTAAGGAATTAAATCCCTATTAAATAGGAAAATTCATCCAATTGTTTGCGCAATGCACCAAGGACCTCCAATTGACTCTATAATTGACCTGAATAATTTTCCAACTATAAAATTGATAGTTATCTTCCCTTTAACCTTTGTCTCAACTAGGTCTTCCTCGGAACTGACATGCAACAACTATTTATAGAGAATTATCAGTTAACTGATTGATCACTCATTGTGAATTAAATCAAATTTAATTCACTGGACCTCTCACTAGATCATCACTTAGTTAGAACTAGTTAAACTTATTTTAACTCAATTTCGTGAGTTCACTAATTACAACTCATGCATAACTGCAAATAGACCCCCTTAAATCATGGAATCACTCTACATGCATCCTCTTAGACCCTCAACTCGAATTTCATAAGCTAACTCAATCATTCTGACTTAGTTAACTAATATAATATGTTATGAGTTGAAATTACAATTTCTCTTCCAATTTAATTAAGGGAAAATTAAATTAGAAGCCCCGCTTGGGGTGCCATTTCAACACTCCCTCTCAACAAGAAAGGGATTATCTGTTACCCCAATCCTGCCTCTTTGGAATTTGAATTATCTTCTTTCCAATGCCTTCGTCAAGATCTATGCATCCTGCTCCTTCGTGGGAATGTACTCTAATGACATAATCCTCCTCTGAACACAATATCTGAGATGGCGATATCATATATCAGTATGCTTGGACCTGTCATGGAATACTGGATTAACCAATATTTTGATGCAAATATCTTTATCACAATGTATCAACGTCAGATCCATCTACTGACCAAACAAACTAAAACGTATCTTCCTCGTCCAGATGGCCTCACATGCTGCCTGAATGGCCACCATGTACTCTGCCTCTACTGAAGTAAGTGCAAATGATCTCTATTTCCTGTTGTACAAAGAAACTGTTGTTGATCCTATGTTGAAGATGCATCTTGATGTGCCTTCTGATAGGATGGACTCTTTACCCAATATGCATTGGTGAAGCCTTGAAGCTTCACTCCCTCTTTCCGTATGTACCATAATCCATACTATGTAGTGCCCATAATATATCTCAACGCATGCTTCCCTACCTTACAAAAGAGCTTGGATGACTTAATCATAGCTTGGCTCAACTGGTTAACTGTGTAGCATATGTTGGGTTGTGTGTTCGCCGAATACATGAGTGAACCCACAAGTTTCCTGTAAACAGTAGCATCCACTACTTCACCCAAAGTAGCATCCTCCTTCCTCCAGTTTCATGCAATGGGAGTATCCATGGGTTTGTTGCCCTCCATGTGGAACTTCCTCAGAATCTCCTTAGCATACTTTCCCTGGGATAAAAATATCTCCCCATCTCTTTTCCATATTTCCAATCCAAGAAAATAGTGCAAGAGCCCCAAGTACTTCATCTCAAATTCTCTTGCAAGATAATCTTTGCAAGACTTTATGAGACGCTCATCACCTGTCAGTATCAGATCATCAACATAGAGTACAATAATCAAAAACTCAACTTCAAATACTATATGATATAGGTTCGCATCCGCTTCACTCTTGGCAAAGCCCAACCCGGTGAAATAGATGTCAACGCTGGTGTGAAAAGCACTGGGTGCTTGCTTCAGGCCATACAATGTTCTCTTGAGTCTGAACACATGTGACTCCCTGTCTAAGGTCTCAAAACCTTCCAGCTTCTCAATGTACACTTCTTCCTCAATAACTCCATTGAGAAAGGTTGTATTTACATCCATATAATGTATCTTCCATCCCATCTGCACTGAGAGTGCAAGGATGGATCTAATGGATGAGTACCTTGTGACTGATGAAAAGGTATCATCACAGTCATTCCCCTCCACTTGGGAGAACCCTCTGGCCACAAATTTATCCTTGTGTTTCTCCACACTCCCATTTGTTTCCTACTTCAGCTTGTAGACCCACCTCGATCCTACCACTGACTTCCCGACTGGTCTTGGGACAACTTCCCATGCACTGTTCCTGATAATGGAGTCATACTCCTCAACCATGGAATCAACCCACATTGGTTGTTACACTGCTTCCTCAAAAGAGGATGGTTTTGTATCAATAGCTTCGCCCATGAGATCCATGTATCTAGTGTACCTCTCTAGGGACCTTCTCTGCCTCCGTTGTGATGTGGGTGCTCCACATTATCTCTCGCATCCAGCAATAATCTGTCAGCCTATATGGTGTTCTTTCTTCCATATATGGTGGATGGATATGCATGAGTGATTTCTACCACTCTCTATTCTTCTGCTTGCGACTGCTCCACATCCTGAGGTTCATCCTTTGGAGCTAATAGCTCCTCAACTGCATGAAACTCAAGCTCCCTCTCAAGGGAAAATTGCATGGCTTTGTCTTCATTGAACTTCACATCTCTTCTGACCATTTTCATCCAATGTGCTAGAAATTACACCCGATAATTGTGAGGTGTATCAGCATACACCACACATATCCCCAACTCTATTTTTTGATCTAACTTATTACTGGCATCTTTGGTCACATGGAAATAGACAGATGAACCAAAAATTTTAAAATATGAAACATTCAATTTCTTACCTGAAAAATCCTCCTCTAGTGTACTCATCCCAAGTATCCGATGAGGACTTATGTTCTGCACAAATACTGTTGTATTGCATGCGTCCGCTCACAAATGCAATGGTAGGCCCTGACCATGCAATATAGCTCGTGCTGCTCCCATAATAGTTATGTTCTTTCTTTATACAACCCCATTCTGTTGTGGGTTATGAGGTGCAATCAATTCTCTTGAAATTCCTTCTGAGACACAAAAGTTATTGAATTCATTAGAGATGTATTATCCACCATTGTCACTCCTCAGAGCCTTCACCTTATTCCTTGTATCTTTCTTGACAAGTGACTTGAACTCACAAAACTTGGATAACTTCTGATCTTTCTTCTTCATGAAGAAAATCCAACACTTTCTTGAAATATCATAAACAAAAATCACATAATATGTGTGCTTTGTTGTGGAAGATGTTGAGAATGGTCCACACACGTCTGAGTGAACTCTCTCAAGGATTTTTGTTGCATGACTTTCCTTATCATGAAATATGGACTTTGTATACTTCCCCATAGTACACCCTATTCATGTGTCTCTTTGCGCGAGTGTACCCTTTGGAAGCCCCTATAGAAATATGTTGCATGATCCTCAAAGCATTGTGGTGAATATGGCCAAACCTCCTTTGCCATAACTCATTGATGTCTCAGCTCACCACCTTCTTTTATTTACTGCTCAATGTTGTGTCGTCATCTACATCGATTTTGTAGAGGTTCTCCACTTGAACCCCAATATTTTTCACCCGTCTCGTGGCTTTGTGATGAAGGAACACCTTTCCTTCACTGAAAATCACACAATATCCACGATCTTCCAACATAGCAACAAAAACCAAATTATTCCTTAAACCAGGTACATGCATGACATATTTTAGTATGAGGGGTTTACCTAACTCTCTCTGGAAAGTAACAATACCAATCCTGGTAGCACTATACCTCCTGTCATCACCCATCTCGATGTGCATTTGAAGATTCTTCTCCTCCAAGCTGCTGAAGTATTCTTTGTTGTCGCTCATGTGAAATGAGGCTCCACTATCCAAGTACCACATAGATCCCAACACCGATGACACCATGCATATGATGAGGGTGAAGTCCAACTCAAATTTTGAAGCTAGTGCTTCACCTGTTTCTCCTCCTAAAGCCTTCCTGTTGTTCTTATTTTGTGGACAGTTTGTGGCATAGTGTCCATGCTCATGAGAGTTGAAACATTTCACCTTTGAAAAGTCTCACTTATTTTCTACCTTTCCGTTCTTAGAATTGAAATGGGATGCCTTCCCTTTTCCTTTCTTCACCTTTCCGGCCAAGGCACAATTTTCCTCATCATCAGTCTTTGACGAGGATCCATCTCTGGTGCTCCGCCGAATTTCTTCAAGTGCCAAATCAAACCAAAGTCGCTCCCAATATAGAAGCTTCTACCTCCCATTAACATAGTCCTGGTAGCTATGCCAACTCTTGGGAAGCCCTAGAAGAGTTGGGCTCACCAAATAATTTGTGAAAACAGTGACCCCAACACTTCCAAGCTCATCTCAATATTGAGTGAACTTGGTCATGTATTTCTAGATCATGTCGCCCTTATCCATTTTTATCTTCATGTGCTTGTATTTCAGCGCCAGCTTCCCGTGGTCGCTGATATTCTAATACAGATTTTTCGAGGCCTTCCACATTGCATATGGAGTTTCCTTCCCATGGAGGCTTGACACAATATGGTCTTGAACTCCCTCTAACAAGATCCTTCTCGCTTTCACAACATTCTTCTTCCATGCATCAAGAAGTTGGGCATCTGTTGTTGCGGGCTGCGAGACATCAACATCTATGAAAGGCTTCAGTCCATTGTCCTCAAGAACTGCCTCCATCTTGTCCTTCCATGCAATATGATTTTAATTTCCCTTGAGTGCATATTTGAGTCTCAAGCCATTGAAAGACATCTTAATATGTCGTTGGATATTGAAGAATAAATATGAAAATTCAAACCTGATCAAAACAAACTTTGTTCTTCTCTTCTTATTATGATTCTTGGCACTCTGATACCATGTATAAAATATGCCAATGGGCTTCAATCTGATCTTATAATGTACTAAAACAAGATACTTAATCCTTCTACAATTTTTGGAAACAAAACATGAACACACAATCACATAACGAGTAAGAGAAAGCGACAATCAATCACACAACACAAGATGTATATGGGGAAATACACTTCATAAGCCTGCTATCTATATATTGTATAAAGTCAAGGATCATGAAACAATACAATGCTTTCTCTCACAAGAGAACTCCCGCACTCTGCCAACTGTCTCACACTGATCTAGAAAAAATTGGGCAAATACTTAGCCAATTCTATGCCTTTTCTCAGCCTGCCTTGCTCACACATTCCTTGAGGAATTAAATCCCTATTAAATAGGAAAATACATCCAATTAATTGCGCAATGCATCAAGGACCTCCAACTAGCTCTATAACTAGCCTGTATAATTTTCTAAATATACAACTGATAGTTATCTTCCCTTTAATCTCTGCCTCTACTAGTTCTTCCTCATAACTGACATGCAACAACTATTTATAGTGAATTATCAGTTAACTGATTTATCACTCATTGTGAATTAAATTAGATTTAATTCACTGGACCTCTCACTAGCTCATCACTTAGTTAGAACTAGTTAAATTGATTTTAACTCAATTTGTTGAGTTAACTAATTACAACTCATGCATAACTGTAACTAGACCCCCTTAAATCATGGAATCACTCTACATGCATCCTCTTAGACCCTCAACTCGAATTTCCTAAGCTAACTCAGTCATTCTAACTTAGTTAACTAGTACAAGTTGTTATGAGATGAAATTATAATTTCTCTTCCAATATAATTTAAGGAAAATTAATTTAGAAGCCTCGCTTTGTGGTGCCATTTCAACATCTTTGTGTTGTGCGATTGAAAGTATTTTTCTTTCTTGTTCATGTGATTATGTGATTGCAATTGGTTTCTGCAATTTGCAGAGTATATTCAATTATTTTGTTTTAGCATATTACAAATATCAGTTTGAATCTACGTAGATTTTCTACATGGTATCAGAGCAGGAATCACTATAGAAGAGAAGAATATGAGTTTGTTTTGAGCAGGTGAATCAAATTTGTAGATCTACTCTTCAAGACTAGCAATAGGATGAGGAAGTCTTTCTGTGGATTGAGACCCTTGAGGGTATTTTGAATTACATAGCTTGGAAGGACAATATGGAAGCAGTGTTGGAAGACAATGGGTTGAAGGAGTTTGTAGACAGTGATATTCCCAAGTCGCAGCAAAAAATGCTCAAAATCTAGAAGCATGGAAGAAGAATGTAGCAAAGGAAATGAGGATTCTATTAGAAGGATTTCGAGATCATATTGTCTAGAATCTCCATGGGAAGGAAACTCCATATGGTATGTCGAAGGCCTTAACATATTTGTTTCAAAACAACAACGACCACAGGAAGTTGGCATTGAAGGAAAAGCTTAGAAAAATTAAGGTGGAGAAGGGAGACACAATACCAAAATACTTGACCAAATTCACTCAATGTCAGGATGAGCTTGGAAGTGTCAGTTTTACAGTTTTCAAGGATGATCTGGTGAGCCTAGCACTTCCAGGCCTTCCCAAGAGCTGGCACAACTACAAGGATTCAATGAATTGGAGGGAGAAGCTACCAGAGTGGGAGCGATTATGGTCCGAATTGGTACAAGAAGAGATTCAACGAAATACCAGAGATGATGAGGAGAATTATGCCTTGGATAGAAAGGAAAAGAAAGGAAAAGGGAAGGCATCCCATTCCAAATCAGATTCTGGTTAGGCAGTAAAGAAGAAGGATTTTTCAAAGATTAAATGTTATCAATGTCATGAGTTGGGACACTATGCCACAAATTTTTTCACAAGAAGGTCGACAAGAAGCCCTCAGGAGGAGCGGAAGGTGAAGCTCTTGCTTCACAATTCGAGCTGGATTTCACTCTCATCACATGCATAGTTTCATCGATGATGGGTTCTCTGTGGTTCCTGGATAGTGGAGCTTCATTCCATATGACCGAAAAATAAAGAATTCCTCAGCAACTTAGAGGAAAAGGTTCTCCAGATTGACATCGACATGGGAGATTACGGGAGGTATAGCGTGAATGGCATAGGTATTGTTACCTTTTAGACAAATTTTGGTACTCCTCTCACATTAAAATATTTCATGTATATTCCTAGCTTAAGTAATAATTTTGTTTCAGTTGCTATGTTAGAAGATTGTGGCTATGATGTGATATTTATCAAAGGAAAGGTGTTTCTTCGTCACAAAGCCATGGGACAGGTGAAGAAGATTAGGGTTTGGGTAAAGAACCTATACAAATTGGATGTAGAAGACCTTGCTACCTTGAGCACGAAATTAGAGAAGGTGCAGAGTCGAGACATCAATGAGTTATGGAATAGAATATTGGGCCATCTACACCATGGCACTTTGAAGATCATGCAACAGATTTCTACAGGACTTCCCAAGGGTGAACTTGAGCAGCGAGATACATGCAAAGGGTGTACCTTGAGTAAGTACACCAAATACACCTTTCACGATAAGGATAATTGAGTGAAGATGATCCTTGAAAGAGTTCATTCAGATGTGTGTGGACTGTCCTCGACAGCCTCCATAGAAAAACACAGGTATTATGTGATTTTTGTAGATGATATTTCGTGCAAGGGTTGGATATTCTTCATGCAAAAGAAAGATCAAATGTTCTCAAAATTTTGTGAGTTCAAAGAACTTGTCATGAAATATACATGGAATAAGGTGAAGGTTCTTAGGAGCAACAATGGTGGAGAATATCCCCCGATTGGGGTGTACAACTGTCAGAGAGGCGATCTTAGCCGTGGCGACCTGGCATGCACTTGTCCTCCATGCAATTAAAGACAATAATGAAGTATTGTCAGCCCAGTTCAAAGAAGTGTGCGATCACCCAGATTCTCATGATGTCGTAGTGTGGCCAGGCTGTTTCGTCAGAGCGTCGAAGGCAAGTTTCCATTAAGGTATGTGCGCTCCCTCCCTCCCTTCATTCGTTCATGCACTGCTTTCTGCATGCAAGCGTCTGGAGGCAGCAGCGGAGGAAGCCAAGCGATACGCATTCTGTCAATATTTCAATCCTGTCTGGGATTTTTCCAGCCATGGGGAAGAGACGTTCAGGGTCTGAGTCTGCTAAGGGAAAACAGAAAGTACATTTTGAGTCTGCCCCCAAGAAACGTGGTCGTAAAACCAACCAGGAGCATCTGGAGACCTTAGCTGCAAATTATGTGATGGGTAATTCTTCCATAGTTCGTCAAGAAATTCGTGGTTGGGAAAGGGATATACAGACTGATCCTGAAGATAATGAAGCAAAAGCTGATATTTTAGATTTCATAACAGACCCTGGAAATACCCGTGGTCGTCTCACATTATTCAATCAGACTATTCATACATACTGGATATTCAAGTGTCTTATAGCGAAAGCTATTCAGAGTCTTCCACCTGTCCATGCTAAGGCAGACCCGACAAAGATAGAACCTCGCCTTCAGGACCTGCTTCAGGACATATAGAACCAATTGCAGCATATCAAGATAACTCAATATCAGGCAACTGATCGTATTAGTAGATTGGATGATCGGGTAGGTCGTATGGAGAAGCTGCTCCAGCAGCTACAGCAAGTTGATATGCCTGGGTCTAATGTGAAAGACCCAGCTCCAGTTTCCTCATCAGATGGATAGGTGTTTTTAGTATTGTGATTTTTGATGCACTTTTTAGTTGTATATGAACTCTCCTTATGTCATATGTATGTAAAAACTACAGTAGTAGGACAGATAGCTCATGAGACTTATAGACGGATGAAACAATTTCAGTTTTGGTATGCTTTTCACACTTTCAGGTGGCCAACAGACCTAGTTTCCCATGGGCAGGTTGAGGTCACAGCCTGAATTTTTTATTTTGTAGCCTGTCCTCCAATTATAAATAGAAAATAGTGTGGTCCCACCTAATTTACAAAAAAAAAAAATGGTGAAGAATATGTGTCGAATGAATTCAAGAACTTATGTGCTTTAGAAGGCATTCGATGAGAATTGATAGCACCTCATAATCCACAACAGGACCTCATAATCCACAGCAGAATGGGGTTGCATAAAGGAAGAACAAAAATATTGTGGGAGCAACACGAGCAATGTTGCATGCTCAGGGCCTACTGTTGCACTTGTGGGTTGAAGCATGCACAAAAACAGTATTTTTGCAGAACATGAGTCCTCATCGAATTCTTGGGATGAGTACATCAAAGGAAGATTTTTCAGGTCATAAACTAGATGTGGTGCACTTTAAATTTTTTGGTTCATCGGTTTATTATCATGTAACCAAAGATGCCAGGAAAAATCTAGAAACAACAATTGAATTGGGAATATTTGTGGGGTACACCGATACACCTCACAACTATCAGGTGTACATTCCATCTCAAAGGATGAAAATGGTCAAGATAGATGTTAAATTAGATGGATAGAAGGCCATGTGAATTTCCCTTGAGAGAGAGCTCCAATTGCATGCGGTTGAGGATATCTTAGCTCCAAAATAAGAACATCAAGGTGTGGAGCAGCCACAAGCAGAGGAATAGAGAGTGGAAGGACCCACTCATGCAGAGACATCCAGAGACATAAGGAAGCTCACCAGAGAGGATGAAAAGTTGGTGCTTGATCCTAGAGAGAATTTCGGAGCACCCACATCATAGCACAGGTAGAGGGTCCCCAAATAGATACGTGGATATTTTAAGAGAGAGTGTAGATATTGAGCCATCCTCATTTCAGGAAGCAGTGCAACAACTATTATGGGTTGATTCCATGGTAGAGGAGTATGACTCCATCATAAAAAATAGTGCACGAGAGGTTGTCCCAAGACTAGAGGGCAATTTAGTTGTAGGATCCAGGTGGATCTACAAGGTGAAGCAAGCAACAGATGGAAGTGTTGAGAAACACAAGGCCAGATTTGTGGCCAAATGGTTCTCTAAGGTGGAGGGAATTGATTACGAGGATACCTTTACTCTAGTTGCAAGGTACTCATCAATCAAATCTATCCTTTCACTTTCAACACATATGAGATGGAAGATACATCATATGGATGTAAAGGCATCCTTCCTCAACGGAGTGATTGAAGAAGAGGTGTACATAGAGCATCCAGAATGATTTGATACCTTCGACAAAGAGTTTCATGTGTGCAGACTCAAGCAAGCATTGTATGGAAAAAGGTACCCCATGCTTGGTACACCAAGATCGACAACTACTTCACCGGGTTGGGCTTCACCAAAATTGAAGCAGATGAAAACCTTTACCATATTGTGGTTGAAGGTAAATTATTGATTATAGTATCATATGTTGATGATTTGATTCTGACAGGTAATGAGCAGTTGATCAAATCTTGCAAAGATGATCTTACAAGAGAATTTGAGATGAAGGATATGGGGCTCTTGCATTATTTCCTTGGTTTGGAAATTTAGAAATAGATGGGGAACTATTTTTATCTCAGGGAAAGTATGCCAACGATATTATGAATAAGTTTCACATGGAGAGCAACAAACCCATGGAGAATCCTCTAACAAGGAATTGGAGGAAAGAAGATGCTACTTCAGGCGAAGTGGGAGAAGTTACAATCTAGAGGAAGCTTGTGGGTTCACTCATGTACTTGGTGAACACATGAATTTACATGTGTAATGCGGTTAACCAACTTAGTAAATCTATGGTTAAGCCTACCAAGCTCTATTGGAAGGCAACCAAACATTTGTTGAGATACCTCAGAGGCACCACTCAGTTTGGTCTATGGTACAGGTGGACAGAGGGCATGAAGCTTCAAGGCTTCATAGATGAATATTGGGCAAGGAGACCATCTGACAGGAAGATCACATTAGGGGGCATCTTCAATATTGACTCAGCAACAGTTTCCTAGTATAACAGGAAGCAAATATCAGTTGCACTCAGTTTAACAGAAGCAGATAACATGGTTGCTAGTCAAGAAAATTGTGAGGCTATCTGGATGGGGAAGACCCTTGTTGGTTTTTTTGTTCAACAGATGGATCTAACAGTGATTTATTGTGATAACCAGAGTTTCATCAAACTCTCAGTTAATCCAATTTTCATGATATGTCAAGTATATTGATATCTGGTATCACCATCTCAGAGATTATGTGCAAAGGAGGATTATTTCATTAGAGTACATTTCTACAGAGGAGCATGATGCGGACATATTGACGAAGGAATTTTCAAGAGGAAAATTCAAGTTCCACAGAGGCGTGATCGGGGTAGCATACAATCCCCTTCTTGTTGAGAGGAAGCGTTGAAAATGGCAACAAGAAGAGGCTTTTAATTTAATTTTCCCTTAATTAAATTAGAAGTAAATTGTAATTCCACATCACATGTCAGTTTTTATGAGTTCACTGAGTTAGGAAGACTTATTTAGTTCAGTTAATTCGATTTGAGGGTCAAACTAGAGGCATGTAGAACATCTCCTACTTTTTAGGAGCCATGGTTGAGTTTATTATGAGCTATAATTACTTAACTTAATTTATTTGAATTAAAACCAGTTTAACTAGTTCTAACTGATGGAGGAACTATTGATAGGTCAAGTGAATTAAATTAGATTTAATTCACATGTAGTGATCAATTATATAACTAATAATTCACTCAAAAATAAATCATAACTCATGCATGTCAGTTCTGAGGAAAACCCAGTTGAGATTGGAGTTAAAGGGAAGTGTACTATCAATTATATAATCATAAAATTGTATAGGTGGTCCATGGAGTCAAAGGAAGAGCCTTGATGTATTGCACAATCATTATTGGGGAGTTTCCTTATTAATAGTGGCATAATTACCCAATAAATTTTGCAAGGATATATGGAATCATGAGGCCAATAAATTGGTTAAGTATTGAACCAAGCTTGCCCAGGAATCAGTGAGACAGACAAAGATAGTGCAGAGAGATCTCAAACCTGAGAGAAGAATTGTATTTTTCTAATATTCTTTGACTTATGCAATATACATATTGCAGGGTTTTTAGATGAGGCTTTCCCAAATAAATCTGTGTGTTGTGTGATTGAAATTATTTCTCTTTCTTGTTCATGTGATTGTGCAATATTAATTGGTTTCCGCAATTTGTAGAGTAGATTCAAGTATTTTGTTTTAGAATATTAAAAATATTAGTTTGAATCTACGTGGATTTTCTACACAATTATCGACAAGAGGACAGAAACAATGGGGCCTATGGTAATAGATCTCATGTAAGACACATGTTAGACATGGATGACATGGTCAAAGGTAGCAGATGGATGAATACACCTGATAGGAGAGGTAGTGGTTATGGGTTCTATTATAGAACTAGTTCAAATAGACATCATGGTCACCATCAGTATCATCCTTATAGGAGGAGTGAGAGGGGATACCTTCCAGATGAGTTCAAGAAGGCCAAGTCTCCTACATTCGATGGAGAGTTGAAGAAACTTAAAGATGCAGAAGCATGGTTTCTTGGGATGAATAAGTTCTTTGAGATGCATGGATATACATAGAACATGAAATATAGGATAGCTATTTTCGGTCTCAAGGGAAAAACAAACATTTGGTGGGAATATGTGAAGCGTGTCAAAAGCATAAGGATAGAGGAGTTCAGTTGGCATGAATT
Source organism: Pinus albicaulis (assembly GCA_034641835.2). NCBI lineage: Eukaryota > Viridiplantae > Streptophyta > Pinopsida > Pinales > Pinaceae > Pinus > Pinus albicaulis. The sequence goes on from CM076574.1 coordinate 1,025,190,464, forward strand.
CAAAATAATTTTTAGAAGGAAGAATTTTTCAAAAAGATATTGTGAGAACAAGGACAAGGAGTTCTACGAATTGAAGTGGGGGCTTATGATAGATGAGGAATACACAACAAAGTTTCTGGAGTTTTTGAGTGTGTTCCTTATCTCAAGGATGAGAAGACAAAGGTTCAAATATTTATTAGTGGAATTCCATTAGAATTCAAGGATCATATTGAGTATGATGAGCCTCAATTGTTGTAGGAAGTCATTGGGAATTTTAAGCACTATTATGAGCAGCCAAAGTGCAATATTGAGCCTAAGCATGATTGGAAAGGCAATTACAAGACCAAAGGAAAATGGCCTCCAAATCGAGAAAGACCTCAGGATGCAGGTGAGAAAGGGAATGTGACTCCTTACAAGAAGTTTATTACAACAAAGAAGGGACATGGATCTCATCCTAGAGAGCAGCAGAATAAGGGTAGTGGCAGAGAATCGTTGCAATGTTGGATTTGTGGCAAGGATCATCACAAGAAGGATTGTATTTTGTATTAGGGTGGTAGAAATCAAATATACAGTGCTTAGGAGGTGTAGACAGTTGGGAATTTTGGAGAGAGTATTCCTCGTATCTATGCAAAATTTGATAGCAAGCAGGTGTATCACTAGGAATCCATTATTGAGATGGAAGGTAAGATCTGTGATCAAGTTGTTTCCATTTTGTTTGATCCTGAATATAATTATAATTATGTTAATCTTGACCTGGAGTTGGCCACATGTACTAAGAAAAGAGTTCATCATTGGGTGAGATATTGTGCATTTGAGTTGAATGGTATGCCTACATTAGTGCATATGAATGTGCTTCCTTTGGGTTCGTACAATATTATTTTGGGTATGGATTGATTGAACCTTCATAGTAGATTTCTATGATAAGGCTATTGAGAGCTTAGACGATGATGGAGAGAAGAGAATATTGCATGTTAAGAAGAAGCCTACGTCAGTGAGAATGGTTACAACTATGCAAACAAAGCATAGTTGTAGGAAAGGGTGTGTGTTATTTGTAGTGCATGTTTCCAGTGACAAAGTGAAGGATGTTGAGGATGATGAAGTCTTGAAAAGGTGTCCAATTTTACAACGGTTTTAGGATGTATTTCCAACATATTTTTCATAGTTATTGCCCCACAGGGAAGTGGACTTTTCTATTGATTTGGTACTAGGAGCAACACTAGCATCAAAGGCACCTTATAGGATGAGCACTCCAGATTTGGTGGAATTGAATTTGTAGCTTAAGGAAATGCTTGATAAGGGATAAATTAGGCCAATTTTGTCGCGTTGGGGTGCACAAATATTTTTTATGAAGAAGAGCGATGGTACTCTTGGGTTGTGTATTGATTATAGGCAGTTGAACAAGGTGATGATTAAGAACAAGTATCCTTTGCTGTAGATTGATGACTTGTTTGATTAGTTGAAGGGAGCAGTAGTGTTCTCGAACATTGAATTGAGATCAGGATATCATCAGGTACGCATCAAAGAAGAGTACATCTACAAAACTTCATTTAAGACTAGGTATGGGCATTATGATTTTGTTGTGGTTCTGTTAACGGTGTTGGACCTGCTAAAATTCAGAGGATCTCCCCGATATGAAGTCCCAACTAGACCTCACATCGTTTGGAGTAGGAGTCCCAGTAGTAAGGTGTTTAATGATATACCTTGGATTGAAAAACACATAGAGTGGTGCACAATGTCTTTGGTTAAAGCAAGTGAGTGACCCTGCGGAAAGTCAATTTGATGCATGAGTGGTTCTAACAACAAAGGGATTAGGAAGTGCACTCCTTGGAACCCTGTAATAGTATGCAGCTTGAAAGGAACACATGAGCTGAAAAGACATCACATAGACTAACAAGCGGAATAGGCCACAAGTTACTGAGAGTATGACTTCCCACCCTTCGAGAAGGGATACCAGTTGTTCAACAGAATGAAGAATAGTATAATTGAAGCTTCAAAGCCAGAACTAGCAGAGTTGAAGCAGTGGAAGTGAATAAATAAAAGAATCTAGGGGGAGTAGTTCCTATTCTTCCTCCACGACTAGTTGGGCCAAGGAATAGGGAAATGGCATACTATTGTAGTTTCGGGGGTCTCCCTTCTGCTTCTATTCGAATGGGAAAAAATACCGACCATAAGGGCAATAACGCAAAAATCATTCCTCACTAGGGATTGGGGTGGGCGGGTAATGATGGGTTAAAACATGAGCATGCATTCAACAAGTTTGGTACAAATTCAAACGAAATAGTTAATAAGCATATGTGTAAGTCAAACAACATACATTGCAAACATAAAAATAATAGCCCTACTACATTTACAAGTAGGACTATTATTTTTACAAGTAAATTAAATATTAAAAGTTAGGAATTTATGCCTAACTCTTTAGATTGGGTTGTTCCTCTAAGATGGGATTTAGTTTAGGTATCTCCTATATTGGTGTGTGTTTGTTTGAGAAATTATCTCAACCAAGGTGTCCAAGATAGCACGCACTATCTTGAGACACAGTCTCCTCATCTATTTAATTGTAATACTACATTCTTTTAATAATGAGAAAATATGTGAGGAAGTCGTCAGGCTGAAGCCTTTTCCGCCATGACTATGTTTGGGTATAAATCTGTGTGTTTTTATGTTATTTATTGGTGTGTGATTATTCAATATGTGGTATCGGAGCTGATCTAAGTTAAATCCTGCGTATGTGGAGGCTTATCTTGCCAACTCATGCAAGAGTCGAAGAGTATAGGACGTAGTGTGGTCAGGAGTCTTGTCGCTCATTTCAGATTTCTGCAGTTTCTTTGTGGGAAAGAATTCCATTCCCGGTGCTTTGGCATGTGTTTTACATAAGTGGTTGTTAAAAATAAAAATAAAAAAATCCTAGGTTTGTTAATGTTTTTTTTTATGATCACAGTTATTATTATGAGCGGATTGGTTGAAATTTAAATGCATAAAGTAATGTGTATTCGTTGGTCATAGTAAGTGAATTAATTAAAGGCTCAACACATTTTTTTAGTTGAAATCTGATTCTTCCATCAGCGTTGAATGTAAACGAGAGATGGATCTGTGATTTACTTGAGTGCCAAGCTCGAAAACTCAGTACAATTTCTCATAATATCTCCCATTGGATCCACAGTTTTTGAGGAGTAGTGAGGCCATGAGCCTGGAGACCTGCAATGAAGTTAGATCTGACCACTATTTGACTGTGTATTATGTTTGAACAAATATGGTGAATGATGCGTAGAGGCTGTGTGGAGAGCCCAACGCAACCAGAGCTGAAAGATTGAAGAGTTGAAGCTTCACCCACTACAATTTGTAGCTTCTGCACCTTCTGAAACCTACATGGAAAAGGATTGGCTTAAATGATTTGTTTGTTGGCCTTATCTACAAACAGATCAGCAATGAATCCATCTGTGCAAAGCACATAACACTCCTCATCGAAGAAGAGCGACGGTTTAAGTGGAATTAGAGGGGAGCGGAAAATCTGTTGTTACGGTGAAGACTATTTTTCTGAGAATGTTGAAGGTGCCATCGAGAAACATTGTGAAGAAGGTGCAGACACTGTGATTTATGAATGAATGAAGAAAAGGCAATTGCACTTGAGGCCGAAAAGAAAGCCAAAATATAAGCATAGACTTTGGAATCGATCTTGGTGCTTGATAAGTGTAACCTCATTATCCAGGACTCTGGTGTGTTGTGTGGTGCACATATTTTATTTGAAAATCAGTGTGGCCATGTTTGCTAATTTGAGCTCAGATCAACAACGTGAAGATCTGTGTCAAATGCCTCAAGTATAGCAGTGTATAAATAACTCACACTGTGTGGATATTTGCGTGGAAGTGTGGAGTTTCCAGACACATTCAAAGAAGAAAATAGACGGTCCATACAAAAGAAAAAAAGATTAAAAGTGTGCCAGCTTTCAACCAGTGTATACCACTACCTGCATTCAGCCAGCGTGAGTCAGTCACCAACCTGAGCTAGCAATTTAAACCTCGGCGGTAGATATTCATTTATTCTACCTTATATGGAATATCTAATTTTGGGATATAACGCAGTTGGAAGCTAGCATGAGCCAGCGTAAGGAGTTGTGTTGAAGTAGCTTGCGGAATTATTGTTGCTACGTTGAAGCCCCTAAAACACTGCTACCAAGGGAAATGTGAAAACCGGGTCTATCTCTAGTAGAATATGCGAGAATAATTATGGTTAAATATTTGAAAATAACAATACTTACAGAGGAGCTAGCCCTACTGCAAAGTCCGTAATTGCTTGCGTGAAAATCCAAGAAAAAAAAATTCCACAATATTTTTTTTATTGCATGAATTTTACAGTTTCAACATTTAAGTGGGCATTTTTTATAATTCATGCTTGAGAAAGGTAATCGAATATTTTAAGGAAATAATGATGGTATCTATCCATAAAGAATTGTGGAAGCATATGATAGACTTGGTGTGGAAATTTTGAAAGGTATGCACTTTAAACAAAAGTTATGGCATAACGTATTGGAAGAATGTGGGTGCTTATTTCATGTTTCATGAGAGATAATGAGTGGTGCAAATGTTAAATTATTATAATAATTATTTTTGTGAAAAGAGAGGAGTGGAAAAGAGAATTAATGCATTTTGAAAATGTTTTGGGTTCAAGAAATTGTAAAAAAGGTTTTTGGAGAGATAAGGAGTGGATGGAATATTATTTTTATTTGGAAGTTATAAGGGTGAAAATTGTAATAAAGTATATTGAATTATTTTAATAATTTAATGGGATGTATGGAGTGATAAGGTCTAATTTTGAGAGATAGTGGGTGCTCATTCTATAGTGTATTTTTTATGACATTATTTTTTGTAATTTGGAGTGATAAGTTGAAAGTTGAGAGTATTGAAGTAATTATGTGGAGTGATACAGGACTGATTTTTTTGTAAGTTTGGAGTGATCAGTTTTTCAAAGAAACGCTCATTGTTATAGGAGGTTAAGTCAGTTTTTGAAGGCATTTGCTTCCAAAATTTGCGAGCGTGAGATTCTCATTGTTTGAGAAAGCTTCAATGTAAATGTTGTAAAAGATGAAAGGTTGATGACCTCAATATTTAATAAAGACATATTATTTGTGGTGTTGAAGTGTCCTATATCCGCCCGAAATTGAATAAGGGGATCTTAGGTACACCATGTGTGTGTTTTTGATGGCGCGTATTTTTATGGCTTCATGATGTTGCTTATGATTTGTGTCTAGTTTTGACACACAAATGATCTCATTTGACACACACATAAAATTCAATGCAAGTAAGCACAACACCTGTAACGAAGTAGCTGCAAGGAAGGATATTTAAACTCAACACATGCATTTGTGCCACTACAGCCCATAATCAAAGATTGTCAACATCAGCATTCTACCTCAACAAGAAAATTCACTTAATATAATCAAGTTAATGTGTTTCAAAGCATAGTCTACATCAACATCCTTGCACATAAATTTAAGAATTTGTAATCTGAGTTGGATTGTAAGGGTGCACTTTCGGTTGAAACCGACACCCAAGTTTTGAATTGATAAGAATTCAAGAGCGTCAATTCTCTTCAACTAAGTCAAATTAAGACAAGTGAATTCCTTGTTTTATGTGAGTCATTAAAATCATTGTAAGCTTTTTTGGGTGCATTTTCAACAGTGTTCGACACACTTCATTTAAAACCCAATCAAGTGAGTACCTCAAGTGGGCAAGTTTTAACTCTAAAACAAACAACAAGTTCAGATCTTTTGCAAGCGAGTGTGAGTATTCATTCAAGTGAGCGTGAAGTAATCAAGCAAGTCAAGCGAGCGTTCAAGAAAAGCGATCATCATCAAGCGAGCGTAAATTCAAGAGTTCAAGCAAGCAAGTTCTACAACTCTAGCAAGTGTTTAAAGCAAGTGCAATAAGCAAAAAATCAAGCGAGTGTGCCATTCAAGAAACACAGCAAGTGAGCTTGTCATTCAAGTAACAAAATCAAGTGAGACAGTTCAAAGCACAACATCTATGACAAGCGAGCCTGAATTCAAGAGAGCAAGTTCAGATGGCGAAACATATCGAGTTGTTACAAGTTCTTCACAATTTTATCATCTCAAATGCTGAAGACATGGTGCAAATCAACAAATACATTCTTGTTGATCTTTCACGACATCTACAACATACAAATGAAACGATTGAGTTTCTTCAACTGGAGTCGCAACTACAAATAAATGAGTTGCAAGAGAAGAGTGATGCTTCCAAGTCTTTGAACCATCCAGATTATAAGTCATTCATCTAAACAACTTCAAGTGTCAAAGTTGTTCCAGTTCAACTTTCTTCCAAGCCCATCATCAAGGTATGGGAAGAAATCCAAAGTAACAGAAATCGACAAGGTTTAGGATATGTCAAAGATGACGCCAACTTTCATATCACATATTATTCCAAGCCAATTAAGTTCGTCAGTGCAGGATTTCTTGAACAAATCACCTCAGCAAGTTATGAGAAAGTTGTAGACAAAAAAAATGCACGCAACCTGCAGTTGCATTCAAACAGAAATGTCCTCATTGTCAAAGAACCGGTCATATGGAAGATCAGTGTTTTGATCTCCATCCTTGTCATCATTGTGGCAAGCCAAATCATTCATCTGAGAAATGCTGCAACCAAAAAAAATCATCCAGATTGAAGATACATTATGAAAGGATTGATCCTTGGGAATGGTCATCCACAGTCAAAATATTATGTCAGTTCTACAACTGAATACAATCACACATAGTGCAGCCGAAAATGAAAAACAAATGGTACCCTCATGCAGTTGAATGGGGGAGTACACCAGTGAAACACTCCTACACCTGAAGGGGGGAGTTCAGGAATAATTTCCAGAGAATTGTCTCTCCTTTCAGCTGACAAAGGGGGGAAAATGTCAGTGAAATTGATGGTGGTTGTCAGACTGAAAGTCTGGACAAAACCAACAAAAGTAGCCAGTGGGCAGCTTCCGTAGCCAATGGGCATATTCAACAGCCAGTGGGCATCTTCAAAAACTAGTGGGCATCAACAAATTCACCAATGGGTAGTCGATAGCAAAGCAGCAGTGAGCAGTTTTCAACACAACAAAAGCAACAGTGAGTTATTTTTTACATCATCATCCAGTGGGCAGTCAACAAATTTTGTTAGTGGACAAAGGATGTTGATTTCACGCTAAGGACAGATGGATCCTTTTGCAACTTGGCATGTGATGGAGTTTTCAAGAGAAATTCAAAGATGAATCAGACATGCAGCTGACGCATGGTCTCTTCAGATTGCAGTTTTTCAGCATCCAGCTTTGGCGGTTTTTCAGGCAATGTTTTTGACGATCAACATGAGAACTTGGAAGATGGTTCCTCATTCTTATTTTGGATTTATCATTGAAGGGGGGAATGTTAGCCTCTCTCATAAAATAATAATAAATCCAAAAATAAATTAAATATTAAAAGTTAGGAATTTATGCCTAACTCTTTAGATTGGGTTGTTCCTCTAAGATAGGAGTTAGTTTAGGTAGCTCCTATATTGGTGTGTGTTTGGTTGAGAAATTATCTCAACCAAGGTGTCCAAGATAGCACGCTCTATCTTGAGACACAGTCTCCTCATCTTTTTAATTGTAATACTACATTCTTTTAATAATGAGAAAATATGCGAGGAAGCCGTGAGGCTGAAGCCTTTTCCTCCATGACTGTGTTTGGGTATAAATATATGTGTTTGTATGTCATTTATTGGTGTGTGATTATTCAATATTGGCTCTGCTTTATTATAAGTGAAAATTCCATTCATACATGCAACATGATGAACCACTTTCCCCAATAGTGGAACATGAATTCAAGAGAACCTGCTCCTCCCAAAGAAGTATACTCCCTCTACACTACGGAGAAGCCAAGGTTGACACAAAACTCCCAAGCCTTTTCTAATCCTAAGCCTAGCCATAATCTCGGCTCCTAAAATCCCCTTACAAGAGTTATGAGGATGTATTTATAACCAAAGGGAGTGACTCTTGGCATGCCCCCTAGGTGACCCTTGGACTCCTCACATTACATATGGCTCTTCAAATTTCATCATGGACATGTGGAATTTCACTCATATAATAATTACAAATAATATTACAATTTCCACTCATACTCATATAAGACAAAATAGGGTAGAGACAACTTGATAGCCTAACAAGACAAAACACTATGATTTTGGAGTTGGGGTGTACTCAAACCAAGCATCTTGGACTTGGTATCTCTCGGTCACATCCTCATGCCAAGCTTGGTACTGTGTGATGGTCTCCCCAAACTGTGAGATAGTGTCAGGCCTAAAGCAGACTCTTGCCTCCATGGCATCTAGGTACAATCTCTTGGAATTGGTCTTCACCTCTTCCTCAATCAGGAGAAACATCGTTTTGATCAGAATTAGGCCATCGATGTAAGTTTGCAAGTTCTAACTATTGATCTCCATGTCCTCCTTAGTGTCCATCTACTCCAACTGCTTTAGGTGCTGATTAATCTCCTATCGGACTTGTCATTTGCGTTTACTCTCAATGAGTGTACCAACTAATGATATCTAGTGGGTTCTCACCATGAAGTCCAAACTTTTGTATATCCGTACATATGCAACCTAAATGTTTCTGATGAATCAGGCGAGTTTCTTGTTGTTCTATATTATTATTTAAACTTTAGCTTTCTCTAACTCTGCCTGCAGCTTCATCTTCCTCACCAGTGTAAGTGGCGCGACCTTGTATCACATTTTCCACTCATGCACGGCGGTGATGGTAGTCTGTACATTCTTAAGGATCTTTACATTCTCTCTGCTATGTTGTTACAAGTCATTCAAGTGGAAAACAACCTTATGTACAATCACCAAATCCTCATAAAGATTCTCCATAGTGTCTCCAAGTGTGGATACTTCAGCAAGTATCGTTGCTCTTATCTCCTCATGGAACTGTGAAAAAGGTGCATTTTGCGTTTCTACATGGAGTTTTTCATTCTCTTTCTAAAATGCATGTATGTTATGTGCCAACTTCTTATTCTCGGCCACCAAAAAATGAGTGTTATATCTTCCTACTCCTGTGAAGGCCAAGCTGGCATCGGTAATGGCTTTTGGATTCCTGCTGATGTATGCTACTATCACCCTTTCTCTCATGAACACAGGTGATGCATGACCATATGGGAAGTAATTTCTTCGTGCTTGTACAATCTTCTTCTGTAGTTCATCAAATGATAGATTATACACGTCCATGATCGGATCATCATCAAGGGGAACTACCTCCCCTTCCTCGCTTAAGGCTTGCTCTGTGGCTGAAGGTGGTGGAGTCTGAAGGGTGGCCTGAGGTGCATTGGGCATCAGGTCCACATCTTCATATTGTGGCTCTAGTCCCACTTCCATATATGTAACTTCAATCAACTGTTCAAGTTCTTTAGAAAACTCTCGTTCTTGAATCTATTTTCTAACTCCTTCTTCTACTGGCTAATCTTGTATTGACTCTTCAACCTGTGTGGGTGTCGTATCTTCCATCTTGGCACCTCACCTTTCTTCCTCTTCTTGCTTTTGTCTCTCTTCTTGCTCTCTTATTATAATATCATGTTATTCCTTCAACTCTTGTTCTACTCTATGTGCTCTCTACACTGCTTCTTCTAAGGATTGCTTCTCTCTCTTTCTCTGCTCTGCTCTCTACTGCCTCTTTCCCCTCTTTTATTCGATTTCCAAACCTACTTTCTTAGTAAGAGGATCTTCTTTCATTTTCCGTATTTGCTTCTCTTCTATACTAACAACTACCTTCCTCTTTCCTTTGTCCTGCATTGGACCACTGCCTGATGTTGTTGCTTCTTCTGGAACTGGTGCCATCTGTGGAAAAACTTGAGAATTCCCAGCCATATTGATTGACTCATGAGTTTGAGAGGAGTTGTAATCGTTCTTCCATGGTTCCTGATCTGACCACTATTATATCCCACTGACCTAGTTGAAGTATAATCTCGCACATCGGTCTTTGCAAAGTCCCTTCGAATCATATAGATTGTAACTCTTTGTGCCGAACTTGAATTTGATTATGGCTTTACCTTCGGCATTTGCAACATTAAGAATATTAATCTCGTATAATCCAACCTACAAAGGAAGAGTTGGCCATGGTGCCTTCTTTGTCCTATGCAGTCTTGATGACAACCTTGTGGAGATATGATAATATACCTCTTGCATGACAAGTGTATCGGTGGCATATATTGGGAAGATATGTGGCGGCTTCTGCCCACCAAATACTTTGATTAATGTGACATCTGGTAAGTTGAACCAATATGCAATCTCTAATATCACCTCCATAGCTGCTTGTGACATCCAAGGTGGGTCCTCCTGAAAGATGAGCCTATAAAGCGGGATGATGAAGTGATTAGTAAGTTTCTCCATGACTCCGTTATGACTACAATCCTAGAGTAGCTTGCAATAAATATGTATGGAATTTTCTCTCGGTTTCCATGTCCAGTTCATGCTAGGGAATTGATTATGTGCATAGATTTCATCCAGTAAGTATGCAGACATGTAGAAGTGTGATTTCTTGCCCTTAGGTGGATTATGAGCCTGTGTCACATGGACTCTAAGCTAATGAGCCAATATATATGACCAGTTGAATTAATTCCCCTCATTCACTACCTCGTTCAAAAACATATCCCACACCTCAAGAAATTTCTTTGTGTTTGGTTGGCCATATATTCTACAAGTATTTATGAACAAAATCTGATAGGTTGTCCCGAGTGCTTTTGTCTTGTACATGTGGGTGGGTGTATGTCTAAACTTCGTTGGATCCTTCATCTAGCTCTTGATGATATCTATCATGTTCGTGTAGCTGTGAATGGCATAGAACAATGAGTCCATGTTCTTCACTAGCCCAGGAAGATGATACATCTACTTGAAATATGTTTCCAGGAATGTAGCAAGCTTCTGCCTGCTAGTATTTCTCAATGTCATAGTTTTCACATCAATGTTCAAGACAACCCATTTTTTCACATCCGCACATGGGAAGGCTGGATACCTGCATGCAACCTTGTAAAGCGTTGACTGCATGATGATGAGATACACATGTCGGTCCTCTAAGTCTGCATGAGAGTACTTTATAAAATCATATTTGATCTTCTTCCATGTCATTTTTTATCCCTTCTCTATAAATAATTCAGTGTATGCATAAACTGGTAAGTACCAAGAACTTGTTCAACTGCTTCCCTAGTACTTCTTTCAACGGTTTCCTTTGAGGTAGATCTATTGGATGCCATTTTGAAATTAAATTCTTGGAGAGATGCTCAATAACTGATGTACATGTGGGACAAAAAATACACTAACGACAAGCAAATATCAGTTATAAGCAAAACTACTTTCAGGACATGTTCATGCAACACACTAGGAAACTGATTGGAAGGATTGTGCAATTTTCATTGGGAAGAGGGTCTGAATGGCTTGGGAAACTACGCATTCCTAGTGGTTAGGGTCGAATCTTGAGGCTTGAGACTGTGTAATGCACAGTTCATCCTGGGCAGTGAGCCGGGAGAGATTGTGCATTGCACAGTATCAGTGGCCAAGGAGGCAAGTTGAGGCCTGGCACTATGCAATGCGTAATGGGGAAAACCTATATTATGCATTGCGTAGTTCCAGAGGGAAATATTTGATCTTGATCCTCTAGATTTCACAATGCCCAGCTGGGAAAAGTGAATTCTATCCAAGGGAAAGGAAGATCTGCCCAAGGAAAATGTGGAAAATGAGAAGATCTGATAGATGGTGAAGGCTTAAGTGAATATTTTACTAAGTGTGATTGAAACAAGACAAATCAAGTGCATAAACTGAATAAACGAGAAGTGAACAAGATTAGTGAGGAGAGTCGCTGCAACGACGACCATCGGTGTAAAAAACAAAGAAACTTATGTGACACTTGTGAAAGGCAAACAATAAATTGAAACAACACTTCTATAGGATAAACAAATTTAAAATTCCAACATGCATGAAAATAAACAAGCAAAACAATGCTCACGCAAGCCAAATGGAAAAAAGTGATAGAAAAGCAATTAAAAGCAATAAATGCAAAACTCACCTGGAAAAGTGACAATAATAGTACCGAAGGTTCCTTGATCTCCTTGGGAATGCTAGAGATCCAATATCGAGTGTGAGAATGAGCCATAGGGGCATCGATTAAATAGATTTTAGAAATTAGGGTTTATGACACGCATGCCACAAATCAAGGAAAAAGCGACACATGGAAAAAATTCCAAAAATAGCAAGTCATGTGCTTCCTTCGAGTTACTAAAAATAGATCCCTAAATTTTAGGGATGTTTTTTTTATTTTTTCATTTCTTCTTTTTTCGGGAAAACTTTCCATGCACATCACCGAGAAGGATTACACAGTTCTAGGGAATTGGATGCTCCCAGCTTAGTGCACTATGTCGTTTCTGAGTGCAGTGGGGGATTGCACAGTTTCTAGGCTCAGAGCTGGGCTGCTTGTCATGACTACACAATTTTTGAGCTCAAGGCTGAATTTCAGTCATGAATTCACAATTATGAACATGAAGGTCAAGTCTAGCTCCATGAATTGCACAGTTTCGGGAGGCAAGCCCAGAACTGTTGCACAAGGCTTAGACATGAGTTTAATTTGAGACTCGGAAAATTTTCTAAATAAAGAGAAAGTTAACATAAGAAAAATTGAAAGGTAAACATAAGTCAAAGCATGGATACTTGATAGAAGTGCAAGGTAAGTTCTTGTAAAAAATAAGGTTAGGCTCCAAAATCTATGCAATGGAAAAAATTTGGAGGGTGGTTGTAGCCGCTACAACATTAGCGATGCACTGGTAGAACTTCAGCTCTATGAATGAATCTAATCTCATGTAAAACTGGTCTCACCCTTCCAAATGTATTGTTCAATTCATTGATTATCATAGCTCCCTCACATCATCTGAGTTAAAGACATAGCCCCTTCCATCCTCTTCATCGATGGAACACTAACTAAGCCAAGTCACACTAAGTTGTTTCGATTGGGGATGAGGAGTATTTAAATACACAAGTAAAACAAAAATGTCATGGTATTTATTTTCATTTCTAGTGTTGCTCCACTGCCAGCAGGCTTGGACAATACCCTGATGGAGTCACTCCAAGAACACAAACATTGCTCCACTGCGAGCGAGCCTGGAAAGTATCTTGATGGAGTTTCTTGCTTCACCTCTCTGCGCAGGAAGCCTTTCTCTTCTTTCGCCCTTTATTTCAATTTTTCATTTTTCATTTTTCAAAGAACTATGCATAGGAGCTTATTTATTCATGGGGCGGAAGAGGGATCCCGGCTTATTGAGAGCAGAAGAGGTTGTTCCTTCAGAGAAGCATGTTTATGTACACATTTGACACACTTGTTAAGGTTTTCCTCCCCTCCTTACTCTACTGGACTAGAGTGAAAAGGATTAACCGAATATATAAAAATCGATTAGAGTTGGTGGAACGAGTTAAAACCCAAATATCATGATTTCACCATGACTCTCTCTGATAAGAAACATATTTTCCATGTGAGTATCATCAACCAAAAAAAAAAGTAATATTCGCGCAAAGAGAGGGAATAGCTAGAAAACCAAGTGTTAGTATAAGAACAAATTTCCTCTTGGATTTCACCATGCTTGCTTCAGAATCCAAACATAGTCTCATGCGGAAACTAACCTAAAACTAAAAAAAACAAAGGAAAGAAGTAGAAAACAAATGAATTTAAAACAAATTAAAGCAACAAAAAAGAAAACAAAGCACTACTCCTCTTCCTAACCTAAGAAGCAAGTAGGATAGACTTACATAAAGTGATACTTCCAATGCAGCCATCGACGCATTGGTTGGCCTATGTGGGCGAGGGAATACATGTCAAGAAAGATATACAAGAAAACCATGTAACAAGAAAGATAAGACAATGTAAACCAAAATGTTCAAAGTTTAAATGAATGCGCGGAAAAGTAAGAACAAAAAGCACAAGGAAGACATTTTGTGGTTGTGTCATGGTGTCCTAACACACTACGAACCAAGGACTTACACATGAAAAATTTCAAACCATGAAAGCGAGCAAACATAAAGAAAGAGTAAAATTTTTGTTTCGCCACCGTGCTCCCCAAGTATGAATCCTCCAAAGAATGAGCGATATGATCATTGAAAACAAATGGAGGATGTGAAAATTGTAAAACTAAAGGATTTTCAATATGTGCAATGGAGTGATGAGGATCCTCAAAATATTCAACACTCTTTTGATCAGAGGTGGAACTATCCTCAAGGCTACGAGAACGTGACATAACCATCATCTTGGGCTGAAGTTCCTCGATAGCTTGAGGAAGATCCAACTCATTGAAAGATAGATCATAAAATATCGGTGGCTTGGAAAAATTAACAACATGAAAATCAAAATCGTGACCAGCTGGGTTAATTAAAAGGTCACAACAGCCACGATAAAAAAGTTCAAGATTGTGAATGGATGTATCCTCATGATCTGATGAATAGTATAGAGGGGAAGATTAAAAATGAGAAATTTCACCATCTATGTTTCTATAAAGGTATGATGAGGAGTTGGGAAGATCACTGATAGAAAACTCAACCTCTTCGCATTTAGATGAAGAACTGGAATTCCACAAATTCTGTGAATGATCAGAAGTATTAATAATATCAGAAACTGAATTTTCACATGATTCAACTTGAATGATAGAATCATGGAAAGTGTCAGGATACTGTGAAAGAGTTGTGGAAGGAAAAGAGCCATCCTTCATCACAAATTCTTGTTTGTATCTTGACTCCCACACATACTAATCATAAATGACATTGAAGGTTTGTTGCTCAACAAAAACTCCATCTGACACTTGATCCTCATGACCATCAAAGGAGATATTTGGAATGGATAAAAACACAAACTTGCAATTCAAAGGATTAGAGGGACCGAAGGATGGAGGATGAGAAGAAAACACTACATCACTCTCATCGGGCTTGCAGTCCAAAACTTTGCAGGGGTTCTGAGTATGGAAGGTGGGAATAGGTGGTGGTAGTTCAACAAACATATTTTATGAATTTTTCCCACCTCAACCCATGGAAACAGAGTTGTTTGATGAGAAGCGGATGAAGGGTTACTTGGAACAACAACCTTGTCTGTCATAGATTTGGAAGCTCTAGCCTCACGATAAGCTTGGAGTGAATTGAAAATTTCTAATTCTTGAGGAGTTAGTGAAATGTGAACAAGATGTATACATAACTTGGTCAAGGTATCCCAATAAAATTCATTTTCTGGAAATTCATATCAAAGATGTACAAAACAGTTGTGAAAATGAAAAAACGATTCATTAGGTGATTTTCACAATTCTGAAATTTTCTAGCACATATGTTCGTGATCATATCTGTCAAAAGTACAAAATAGTTATGTGACAAAATGTTTTAAATATTGAATGGAGGCATTGGTCAATGTATGACACCATTGCCTTACGTACCCTTCAAATGTGAGAATGAACAAACTACAACCAATATCCTTAAGGGAGATGTTGCAGTCTGTGCAAATTTGAAGAAAGGGGCCAGTATGCTCAACAAAGGTTGTTTCACCCTTGCCATCAAATTTAATATGTGACAAGTCATTAATGATATTCACCGACACTTGTAATTTTAGATCTCTAGAAAAACATGTTGGGAGTATGATTTTGGAAGAAGTCATAAAATGAGTGTGGAAATTCAAAATAGACTTAAAGGGCTTAGCCTGCCATCTGGCCCTCCTTCTAGTGCCAAAAATGTTGACGGTGTTGGACCCACCAACATTCAGGGGATCTCCCTGATATGAAGTCTCACACGGTTTGGAGTAGGAGTCCCAACAATGGGGTGTTTAATGATATGCCTTGGATTTAAAAATGCATATAGTGGTGCACAATGTCTTTGGTTAAAGAAAATGAGTGACACTACGGAAATTCAATATGATGCATGAGCAGTTCTAACAACGAAGGGAAAAGGAAGTGCACTCCTTGGAAGCCTGTAATAGTATGTAGCTTGAAAGGAACACATGAGCTGAAAATACATCACAGAGACTAACAAGTGGAATAGTCCACATGTTAAAGGTGATGGATTAAAACATGAACACACATTCAACAACATTCATACAAATGCAAGCGAAATAGTTCATAAGCATATGCGTAAGTTAAACAACATACATTGCAAACATAACAAGAATAGTCCTACTACATTTACAATATATGTATGAAGACGTGTAAAATCTAATTTTATTATAAGTGAAAGTTATATTCATACATAAAACATGACAAACCACTTTCCCCAATAGTGGAACGTGAACTCAACATCACCTACTCCTCCCAAATAAGTATACTCCCTCTACGCTATGGAGAAGCCAAGGCTGACACAAAACTACGAAGCCTTTTCTAAGCCTAAGCCTAGCCAAAATCTTAGCTCCCAAAATCCCCTTACAAGATTTATGAGGATGTATCTATAATCGAAGGGGGTGAATCTTGGTTGCATGCCCCTTTAGTTACTCTTGGACTCCCCTCATCACTCCTCACATTACATATGAATCTTCACATTCCATCATGGACACATGGAATTTCATTCATATAATAATTACAAATAATATTACAATTTTGACTCGTACTCATATAAGACGAAAAAGGGTGGAGACAACTTGATAGCCTAAAAAGACAAAACACTATGATGTTAGAGTTGGGGTGAACTCAAGCCAAGAATATTGGACTTGGTGTCTCTCGGTCACATACTCATGACAAGCTTGGTATTGTGCAATGGTCTCCCCAAATAGTGAGATAGTGTCAGGCTGAAAGTAGACTCTTGCCTACATAGCATCCGAGTACAATCTCTTGGAACCATTCTTCACCTCTTCCTCAATCAGGAGCAACATCGTTTTGATTTGAACCAGGCCACTGATGTAAGTCTGCATTTTCTGTGTATTGATATCCATGTCCTCCCGAGCAGCTATATTCTCCAACTACTTTAGGTACTTATCCATCACCTTCTGGACTTTCTATTTGCGTTTAGTCTCGGTGAGTGTACCAACTGATGGGATCTAGTGGGTTGTCACCATGAAGTCCAAACTACTATATATCAGTACATATGCAGCCTGAATGTTTCTGATGAATGAGGCCAACTACTTGTTGTTTTGGATTAGCATCCGAACTTTGGCTTTCTCTAAATCTTCCTACGGCTTCATCTTCTTCACCAATGTAAGCAGTGCGACCTTGTATCACATTTTCCACTCATACACGACGATGATGATAGTTTGTACATTCTTAAGGATCATGGTAAACTCTTTGCTATGTCATTGCAAGTCATTCAAGTGGACAACTGCCTTATGTATGGTCACCTAATCCTCATAAAGATCTCGCATAGTGTCTCTAAGTGCGGATACTTCAACAAGTATCATTGCCATTATATCCTCATGGTAGACTTGTGCGAAATGTGCATTCTGCACTGCTGCATGGAGTTGTTCATTCTCTTGTCGAAGTGCCTATATGTTTTTTTCCAACTGCTTATTCTCGACCACAAAACAATGAGTGTTATATCTAGCTCCTCCTATGAAGACCAAGCTGCCATTGGTAATGGAGTTTGGATTCCTATTGGTGTTTGCCACTATCACCCTTTCTCTCATGAATAGAGGTGATGAATGATCATTTGGGAAGTGATTTATTCGTTCTTATAAAATATTCTTATATAGTTCATCAAATGAAATATTATACATGTCCATGACTGAATCATCATCAAGGGGAACTACCTCCCCTTCCTCTCTCGGGGCTTGCTCTATGACTGAAGGTGGTGGAGTCTGAAACTTCCATTTCCATAACTTCAATCCATTGCTCGAGTTATTTAGCAAACTCACATTCCTGCATCTTTTTTCTCACTCCTTCTACTGCTATTTGATCCTGTACAGACTCTTCAACCTATATGGGTGTCATATCTTACACCGTGACACCTTACCTTTCTTCCTCCTCTTGCTTTTGTCTCTCCTCTTGTTATCTTCTTCTAAGCTCTTATTCTTCCTTCAACTCTTGTTCTGATCTTTACGCTCTCTGCATTTCTTATTCTAATGATTTCTTCTCTCTCTTTCTGCATTCTACTCTTTGCTTCCTCTATCCCCTCTTCGCTTTGATTTCCAAAGCTACTTTCTCAATGAGAGGATTTGCTTTCATTTTCCAGCTTTTATCCTCTTCTATACTATCATCTACCTTCATCTTTCCTTTTTCCTGCACCAGATCACTGCCTGTTGTTGTTGCTTCTTCTAGAACTATTGTCATCTTCATAAAAACTTGAGAAGTCCTAGCCGTACCGATCGTATCATGAGATCAGGAGGAGTTATAACAGTTCTTCCATGGTTCCTCCTCATGCCACTGTTATAAACCATTGAACCAGTTGAAGTATACTCTCGCACAGAGTTCTTTGAAAATTCCCCTCGGATCATATAGGTTGTAACTCTTTGTGTTGAAATCGAATTTTACTATCGCTTTCCCTTAGGCATATACGACCTTAATATTCTTAACCTCGTATAATACGAACTGAAAATGAAGAGTTGGCCACTGTTCCTTATTTGTCCTATGCAGTGTTGTTTACAACCTTGTGGAGATGTGATAAGATAACTATTGCATGACAAGTTTTTCGGTGGCATATATTAGAAATATATTTGGTGACTTCTTCCCACCGAATACTCTAATCAAAGTGTCATCCAATAAGGCGAACGAATCTGGAATCTCTGATATCGCCTCCATAGCTACTCATGACATGCAAGGTGGGTGCTCCTAAAATATGAGTCTGTAAATCGAGATGATGAAGTGATCAGTAAGCTACTCCATGACTTCACAATGACTACAATTAGAGAGTAGCTTGCAATATATATGTATGGAAGTGTCTCTCGGTGTTAATGTATAGTTCATGCCAAGGAATTGATTTTGTGCACAGATTGCATCCAATAAGTATGAATACATGTAGAAGCGTGCGTTCTCGCCCTTAGGTGAATTCCAAGTTTGTGTCACATGGACTCTCAGATGATGAGCCAATAGATCTGACAAGTTTAACAACTTCCGCTCATTCACTACCTGGTTCAACAAGATAGCCCACCCCTAAATAAAGGTCTATGTGTTTGGTTAGCCATAGATTATACAAGTGAGTATGACCAGCAATTGATAGAATTTCCTGAGTGATTTTGTCTTTTACATGTGGGTGGGTGTTTGTGTAAAATTGTTTGGTTCCTTCATCCATCTCTTGATGATATCTCTCTTGTTCATGTAGCTGTGAGTGGCGTAGAACAATGAGTCCATGTTCTTCACTGGACCAAGAAGATGATACATCTGCTTGAAATCCGCTGCTAGGAATGTAGCAATATTTTTCCCACTGGTGTTGCTCAATGCCATATTTCTCACATCAGTGTTTGAAACAACCTAGTTGATCACATTTTCACATGGGAAGGTTGGATATCTGCATGCAACCTTGTAAATACCTGACTGCATGATGTTGATATACACTTGCCGGTCCTCTAAGTCTGCCTAAAATTCCTTTGTAAAATCATCTTTGATTTGCTGCAATGTCAGTTTTTATCTTTTCTCTATAAACAACTAAGTATCTGCATAAACTGGTAAGTTCACCATAACTTGTTCTACTATTTAACCAGTATTTCTTTCAACAGTTTACTTTGAGGAATCTCTCTTGGATGCCATTGTGAAAGTGACTGCTTGGAGAGATTCTCAACAACTGCAGTACCCGTGGGACAAAAAAGACATTGATGACAATCAAATATCAGTTATAAGAAAAACTACTTTTAGGACATATTCATGTAGCACACCGATAAACTAACTAGAAGGATTGCAAATTTTTCACTAGGAAGAGGGTATGACTGACTGGGGAAATTGTGCATTGTGCAGTCCCAGTAGTCAGGGTCAAATATTGATGCTTGAGATTGTGCAATGCATAGTTCAGCCTGAGCAGTGAGTCGGGAGAGACTGCGCATTATGCAGTCTCAGTGGCCAAGGAGGAAGATTGAGGCCGAGAACTGTAAAATGTGTAGTGGGGATAGCCTGTATTGTGAATTGCGTAGTTCTAGAGGCCAAGATTTGAGCTTGAGCCTCCAGATTGCACAATTCCCAGATGGGAAAAGTGAATTCTAGCCAAGGGAAAGGCGGATCTGCAGAAGGGGAGAGTGGAAAACAAGAATATAAGAGAGATGGTGAAGGCTTGAGTGCATATTTGACTAGGTGTGATTGAAACAAGACAAATTAAGTATATAAATTGAACAAACAAGAAGTGAACGAGATCAGTGAGGAGAGTCGCTGCAATGGTGACCATCGGTGCAAAAAATGAAGAAACCAATGCGACACTTGTGAAAGGCAAACGATAACTTGAAAAACACACTTCTACAGGCTAAATAAAGTTAAAACACCAACATGCATGCAAATAAACAAGAAAAACAACACTCACACAAGGCAAATGGAAAAAAGCGATAGAAAAAACAACTAAAAGAGATAATGCAAAACTCACCCGGAAAAGCAACGAAAATCGTACCGAAGGTTCCTTGATCTCCTCGAGAATGCTAGAGCTCCAAGATCGAGTGTGATAATAATATCTAGGGGCGTCGATTAAATAGATTTGAGAAATTGGGTTTTATAAAGTGCATGCCACAAATCAAGGAAAAAGCGACACATGGCAACAATTTCCAAAAATAGCAAGTGTGCTTCCTTCAAGTTATTAAAAATAGATCCCTAAATTTTATGGATGTTTTTTTTTCTTTTCTAATTTTCCCGAGAAAACTTTCCATGCACATCATCGGGAAGGATTACAGTGTTCCGGGGAACTAGAAGTTCCTGACTCAGTGCACTACGCAATTTTTGAGCTCAGTGGGTGATTTCACAGTTTCTGGGCTCAATGCTGGGCTGCTTGTCATGACTGTACAATTACCGAGCTCAAGGATAATTGCCAGTCATGACTGCAAAAATTTTGAACATGAAGGTCAAGTCTGGCTCCATGAATTGCTGCACAAGTCTTAGACAAAATATTAGCTTGTGACTTAGAAAATTTTTCTAAGTGAAGGGAAAGTAAACTCAAGAAAAGTTGAAAGGGAAACATCATTCAAATCATGGATACCTGATAGCAGTGCAAGATAAGCTCCTGTAAAAAATAAGGTTAGGCTCCAAAATCTAGGCAATGGAAAAAATTTGGAGGGTGGTTGTAGCTGCTACAACAAGTTCCTTTTGGTCGTACTAATGCTCCAAGTACTTTCATGTGTTTGATAAATAGTGTGTTGCATCCCTATATGGACAGCTTTGTGATAGTATTCATTGATGACATGTTGATATATTCTAAGAATGAGGAAGAGCATGCAGAACAACATTGCTAAGATTTCTAAGAGAGCATCAATTGTATGGCAAACTTAGTAAGTCTAGTTTCTTTCAGACAAAATGTCATTACTTGGGACATGTTGTTTCCAAGGTATAGTAGTGGACCTAGAAAATATTAGAGCTATAATGGAGTGGGAAACTCCTAGGAATGTGGATGAGGCTTTATCATTCATGGGGCTAACGAGTTACTACAATAGGTTCATCAATGACCTCTCACGAAATGTATGTCCTATTACATCTTTGCAACGAAAAGGGAAGAAGTTTGAATGGACCAAGGAGTGTGCAATTAGTTTTGAGAAGTTGAAGCATTTGCTTGCAAATTCTTTGGTTTCGAAGATTATATATCTAGATAAGATTTCATGGTATGTACAAATGCTTGCAAGAGAGGACTTGGTGGAGTCTTGATGTAGGAAGGATAGGTGGTATGCTATGAGTCAAGGAAGTTGAATGAACACGAGTAGAACTATGTGACTCGCGATCTTGAGTTGGCAGCTATTATTCATCCCTTGAAGATGTGGAGACACTATCTTAATGGGAAGGAGGTTCGTTTTGATGAGTGATCACAGTGGGTTGAGGTACCTGCTTGACCAACCTAATCTAATTTATAGGGAAGCTAAATGGTTTACTACTCTTAGTGAGTTTCATTTTGAGATCGGGTACATTAAGGGTAAGGAGAACAAGGTTGTAGTTGTTCTTAGTAGAAGAGTGCAGGTGAATCACATTGCAACAGTGAGTTCTTATGCGACAGACTTGCAGGAGCAGATCTTTCAGGCAAGACAACATGATGACATGTACCATCACTTGAGGCATGAGTTACAACAACAGGGTGACGGTAATAGGTATAAGGAGTATGATCTCATGGTAAATGGTTTGGTCAGATTCAGGAACAATATTTATGTACCAGATGATAGTGAGCTCAAAAATATTATCTTGAGGGAGTTTCATGCTATGTCGTATTCAAGTCACCCAAGATATCATAAGACAATGACAACAGTTAAGAAGTTCTGTCATTGGCTGAACTTGAAGAAAGAGGTGGTTGAGTTTGTTGCGATATGTTTGGACTATCAGCAAGTACAAGCAGAGTGTAAGAATCCACATGGTCTATTGCAACCAATTCCAATTCCAGAGTGGAAATGGGAGGTCATTTCCATGGACTTCATTACAAGTTTGTCGAGGAAATCAAAGCAACATGATTCCATTATGGTTGTGGTTGTCAGGTTAAGTAAGGTAGCTCACTTCATTGTCATTAAGTCTACAAATTTAACTAGTGAGGTAGCTCATATTTTCATCAGGGAGGTAGTGAGATTATTTGGTGTTCCTAAGAATATCGCATCAAATAGATATTCCAATTTCACTTCCAGGTTTTGGAAATAGTTGTTTGCAGGTTTAGGGATAGAGTTGGATTTCAATAAAACTTATCATCCACATACATGTGGACAAACAGAGAGGGTTAACATGATTCTTGAGGATATGTTGAGGATGTTTTTCATGCATCAACAACAGAAGTGGGAAGAGTATCTTCCATTGGTTGAGTTTTCTTATAATAACAGGTGCCAGGAGTCCTTGAAGATGAGCCTGTTTGAGGCACTTTATGGGCGGAGTTGTAATACTTCTATCAGTTGGAGTGATCCAATGAACATGGTACTGATTCAACCAAATATTTTGGTAGAGATGAAACAAGAAATGAAGGTTATTAAGAGGAATTTGAAGGAAGCACAGGATAGGCAGAGGAGTTATGAAAATCAGAACATGGTATTTAAGGATTTTCAAGTTGGGGAACTTATATACTTGTGAATAAAACCCAAGAGGAGCTCCTTTAGGATTAGATGCACCTCAGTATTGTGGGCATTTCTAGATCCTAGAGAGGATTGAACCAATGGATTATAGACTTACACTACCTCTGACAATGAAATTCCATGATGTTTTCCATGTTTCATTGCTTAAGAAGTATGTACAGAATGTTGATCATGTGATTGATTTGTCTATATTGCAGGTGGAGCCAGAGGGAGAATTCCATCTAGAGTCTCAGTGCATATTGTAGTGGAAACAACTCATGCTTCAGAATCAAGCAATTGAGCAAGTTAAAGCATAGTGGAAGCACTTTGGGACCGATGAAGCTACATGGGAGATGGCAGATCAAATGCAGTATTTATATCCTTCATTATTTGTTGGGTCAAGCAAATGAGTTTTGATATATGTATATGGTTGTAGATACCACAATGAGTTTTGTTATAAAGCTCCAATAAGTGGTATGATTGTCATATTTTTCATGTTGATCATGGTTTGCAATATTTGTTCATTGTAAATATTGCATCGAGCTATGTTATAAAGATCCATGGGCAGTGTGTTTTAGTTTCAGCGCTTAATTTTGATGGTCACAGGTGTCATAGAACACCAAGGACGATGTCCCCTAAGGGGGATGGATTTGTAACAACCCTAAATTAAAAGTTCATGTAATAAAGGATAAAAAGGCTAAAGAATAAGACCAAGGTCATGGGACACATATTCTAAGTTGAATGTTGGGTAAAGCACTATAGTGGGCATCACTTTTCGTTTATTAATGGCTAAGGAAACTGAAAAAGGAAAAGAGGCATTAATTGAAATTTTATTTATGAAAATAAAGGAAAATAGGAGAAAAGGAAGGTGAAGAGACACAAATTTTCATGAGAGGGCAATTGAAGGAAAAATTAAGTAAAATGAAGAAAATAGAGGCCTCAATGATAAAAATGCTTATGAGGATCAATTCATAACCTTTTTCCAGTTTAGTATTTCTTTTTCACCCTTATGCACACTTAGAGAAATCTTGGAGCATTCTTGGAGCACTTGGAAATTCACTTGGATTGGAGAAAGAAGGCAAAGGACAAGCAAGGAAACAAAGGAGAAGGTTGGATCAACAACTTCAACACAAAGATTTTGTAGGTAAGAGGTTGCATGTGTGATTTCCTAGCTTATGTGTGAATGCATGGTACATATATTTGTTTCTTTTTTTCATTTGTTGTCATTGGCATGGATTTTGTCAGGTTTGACACTAGTTTCAACCTTGCCTTGCCATTTACGATATAACCATGGTGTTATGGGATTCATTTCTTGGTTGAGCTTTGGATTGCTAGAAGATTTTGGAATCGGATGAGGTGGTATCAGGAAAATTCCCAAGGGTTGGGGGTGGAGATGGTTTTCTCGAGGAATCCCTCAATATGTGGGTGGAGATAGGAAAATTCCTCAAGGTATGGTGAAGGAATTCAAAGACATCCAATCTTATTTCATTTTTATGATCTCTTGACCGGTTTAGGCGAGATCATGGTAGTTTGAGGGTGGAGGTGGTTTAACCTTTGGATTCCCTTGGTTTTTTATGTCTTGGTTTATCCCATATGGCATGAGGGTGATTGGTTGAAAGAATGATTTGGTTAAGCTCAATCTATGGTCAGGTGGAAATTCCCTGAATTGGTTGGATTTTGCATAAGTTAAAAATAGTTATTTTTCTATTGTACTCTATGAGAATTTATACTTGTTATTACGTGGCTTTGATGGTTGTTCTGTCATGGCTAAAATTATGATTATATGTTGGATATATGCATGGTTCTATAACATGTTCTATAAATGACTCTTTTTATGCTTTGATTAGTTGATGAATGGTTGATGAATGCATGGGATAACAAGTGTTGTTGCAACTACTTGAGAGGGAATTAGACCTTCTCAGTGATTCACATCTAAAGAACAAATATTTACACTCAAATATGCATTCATGACCTATAGCTTTCATGTTTATCCTCTGTTTGACAAAATTTCTAGTATGTTATGGTCAATCTAGGTCAAGTTTTTTACTCAAGTTTGTATGTTTAGCTTTGTCATCATGTCATTTATGATCATGGAAAGTCTCAGGAAGTTCTGGGCAATGGTTTGGAGGTTGATCTGGAATTGTGGCTCAAATCTTGGGGTCACACCCTCTGAATTGGGCAAGTTAGGTCACAACCACATGGAAGTAGTGTTGTGCATGTAG
Source organism: Pinus albicaulis (assembly GCA_034641835.2). Taxonomy (NCBI): domain Eukaryota; kingdom Viridiplantae; phylum Streptophyta; class Pinopsida; order Pinales; family Pinaceae; genus Pinus; species Pinus albicaulis. Next base: position 1,025,215,789 of record CM076574.1, read on the forward strand.
TTGGAGGCCTTCAACTGCACCTAGGCCTTGTCATGCATGTGGTTGGGAGCCTAGGTTATTGAAAAGGAGCCGCAACTCAGGGTTTGGTCACCTGGGTGGTTCTTTACCCCCTGAGTGCCCTGTAGCCCTGAGGGATGTTGTGAGTTGTCATTCGGTGGTTAGTTGTAGGCTCCTCTTCATTAAATAGAGCTAGAAGGTCAGATCATGTCATAGTAACTCTTCGTCTCATGTTTTCCCTGGTAGGCCGGTGAAATTAGGTAAATGTGGGAGGGGGTGTTACAAATATATATAAATTATGGTTTCTAAATGAAACTTCTCTGATGGTTTGTCAACTCCTGGAGGTATGTATCTTTCCCCCTATTTTCTTGGGTCTTTTTATTTCTTGTTGTAACTCTTCTTCCATTTTTTTGTATCATTCCTTCCCTTGAATCTGACCCTGCTTCCCTAAATTCTTGATGTAGTAGAAATTTGGGGTTCAAACAACAACTAGTTGGAGGAGTTATTTGGTCAGAGGTTAGAGTTTAAACACTCCACATTGAAGTACGTCAAGGGGCCCGACTATACAGACTAAGTTAGGGGACGACTAATCATTTGAATACGCTTTGGTGGGATCCATGTTAGGCCAAAATTTTGATACTTACTCATGATTCTGAGAAAATATTCATCGATGTGAGCCCCATCGAATCCACTATTCATTTCATGAACATTTTGAGCCACAAGCTAGCATTATGAACCATCCCCTCGATCGTTCAACATGTGACTTACTACCCCAAGGTGAAGTTTTCAAATTTGAGTACAAGCTTGGGCAGTGTTTTGTTTTCTTTGGAAATTTATAACCATCTGAAACAAGAACCTTCTACTGCAATCTGTGCTATCCCAAAATTTTCACCTCTTGACCCCCTTTTCCTTCACGCTAAACCATATTTAGAGTTCCAATGAATTCTATATAATTCCCCTCGAATACAAGAAACCTTGCACAAGAGACTCTTCATGTTTGGATGATTGAGTGTAATATCCAAATCCATACAAATTATCACAGATTTGGCAGGTCTAAGTGTTCTAACCAAAATTAATCACCATAAAAACAACGAACACAACGAGATCTGGAACTGCGACACTTTATTTCAATTAGTATTCAAAAAATGAGACATGCCCAAAATACAAACAAATAATGGAGCCCCTTGCCTCAGCATACATCGACTGCTCAATGAACAAGAAAGTGAAAATACTGAAGCACAAATGTGAACCCTGAATGGATTCCCCAAAAAATGTCACCACGGGGATTTTGTCCCAAGATCAAGCTAGAACTTGCTACGCCAAGTTCCCAACAAAACACAAATAGATAGACAAGTTCAAGATGATCCCTCTGTCTTGCCCTTGTCCCTTTTTTATAGATTAGATGGACCTTATTTTATTGTTTTCCTTTGAAAAAATAAGGCAGATACCATGGGAAAATACCACAGTAAATACCATGGGCTTATTCCACCTACTTTGGCCTTAAAAAAAAATTAAATATAACAAATACTCCTGCCCAAAGATTGCTTGTCCTCAAGCGATCCACTTTTATCCACAACAAAAGAATTTGTACATTGATACCAGGATCTCATACAAACCAATGTATTGTTCCATCCCTCCATGTCGAATGGTCCTGAATGGATCCTCTGAGAAATCCTTACCTCGATAGATTTACCTGGATTCAAACAATCCTTTGGCCAATCCTACCCCCAATGTATTCTTCTGGATCCCAATGCCACCTAAATCCTAGGACCTGTGGGTTATGCTACCATTTCAACCCTCCATCACTGCCAGCGCAAAATGGCCCAAGCTGCAATATTCCCTTGGCTGTAAATATCCTCCAAAGAGTCAACCCATCAATAAAATACCAACTCATAATCTCTCGCCAATCCATACTTGGGGAAGGATGAATATCTGCATATCTACTATGTTGATGTTTTTCGATGCTCAATTCATGCTGCTCTACTTGGTTACCCAACATGATGCATTTGGAGAACTTTTCCCTGCTCTTCCCAATGTATAAAGGTGGGTTGTTGGTGTTGCAAGCATTATCTATGTATTCCTGTAGAGGGCTGCTCTGGAACTCCCAATTGTACTCCTCTTGCTTCCTTGTGAGGGACTTGAGTCGTTCCTCAACACTAGACAACTTGTCCATTGATTTGGCACATACCCCTATGAGTTCCTCAATTTTTATGTTCTCCTATAAGATAGTTTCTCAAACTGTCCAGATTCTCTGCTTCAATAACATAATATTTGTCTTGAAATGCATGATCCTTTCCCGAAAGTCCTCTACTGGCAATTCTAGTGCCCTGCTGAATGTATTTGTGTTTGACTGCACTAGATTCCCCACGATCACTACTTTAACTTGAACCTTTGATTGGACTTCTGAAAATGACTCATCCTACATACTAAATTTGTCATGTTAGCCCACATGATCATGCTCATCATATCGATTTATTACTATTGGATCCTCATTTGATTATCCTTGAGTGTATTCTTCCTGAACCTCTTTACATGTGAGGATAAGTTTTCCATCCTCTTTGGTTGTCAAACATGGATGTATTGGTGGACTATTGTCTATACCTGATTTCCCATACTCTTTATGTATGTCCTCCAAGGTATCTATATACCCACCTACCACATCAACAGGAGGAATTTCCTCCTTCCTTTTTCCATGTACTTTGTCAAGCTGACTGATCAACTTGTCCTGAAAGTTGCTCACCATTTGTACTTCACTACTTAGATCCTTCATAGGCCCTCTCCTGAAAACTGGTGAATCCAACTATGGATGAATCCCCATGATATGAAGAAGTCTCAAATTGTTCTTCCCTTGTCGCCTCCTTATCATCTGGACATGAATGGTCAAGTGCCCAAACTCCCTTGCATATAAAGCATAAGCCTTTCCTCCTTAGTTCATTCTTTTTGTCTCCACAAACATTTTTTAGTTTCTCCTTGGTTAAATTCTTTCTAAGTGGTTGTTGAGATTCAACAAGATGATGAGCTTAGTGAAAAGAGTCACCTTCACTAAGTGGGCCCGCAGGCTATTTTTGGCGCAAGTCTATTTTTAGAATATGTCTATTTTTAGACATGATGATCATATTTCAGAAGTTGCAGGATGATATTTGTGGATGGTTGATCAAGTTGGAAAAATAGATGAAATTCTATTTTTATAATATCGGGCGAAGTCTATTTATAGATCATCAATCTAAAAATAGATGCATGTCGATTATTATTAGCTCTTAATAATAATCAGACTCTAAACAACAACTTATTCTCTTGGAGCACTTCAGTTCAGTGCACGGATGTGGCACATCAACTGAAAGAAGGAATTACGCTATTCCCCGGGGTTGCCATCGAGCTATTGCATGAGGAATCATGAACCTGGCAAAGTAGTTATGACACAAAGCTATGGAAGAAGTATTAGTGGAGTTGTATTCGCTTTAACTCAAGCAGACTCGCTGAGTTGAAGAAATTTAGTCTAATCGATTGATACACTAGGTGAGAGGAGGACTAATTAGTTAATTAATTCACAAATAATAACTCATTAATCAACTAAAAAATACAGCAGTTAACTATAGTGCATGGCAGTTTCAGTGGAGACTAGTGGAGAGATAGGTGAAAGGGCAAGATAGACTATCTGTTGTGACTATAGTGATGCATTGATTGCATCACACACTCAGTGGAAATGCCAATGAGGATTGTGCAGTCAAGGATGGAGTAATTTGAATTCATTCAAAGCTATTCTTCAACAGAGATTGCGCAGTGGAGGCAGGCTAGCAGGTGGCATAGATCGGTGCATGGATTTGCAAGATTGGGCATGATTAGTGTATGACGATTGTATTGTATTGAGAGCTTGTGATAAGCTTTGTATGCTTGTATGAGATTGTCATATGATCTCCATGTTACATAATATATAGTTGGGGTTTTCAGCTTCAGGCTTTCCCGGTTAAAAACTGTGTTATATACGATTGATAATTTTTGTTTATGCTTCACATATGTGTGCAATTAATTTTTTCCGCAAAAGATTAACAAGTGGAATAGATTCAGTATCTTGCATAAAGTTAAATAGTGTGAGATCAGGTGGATCTTGGACATATGCATTCTTAGTGCATAAAATTTCTACATGGTATCAAAGCATTGTTGATTGAAGATTGCAATTGTGAAGTGAGTTTGTGTCAGGACAATTCAAATTTGCTGCGTAATATTCTGGTAAATCGAGTATACACTGAAATGTTTTCGACGGATTGAGATTGGAGTATGCCCTTGATGGAGTTTCAATTAAATAAATGAAGGACAGGATGGAGGCGTGTCGAGGTTAATGGGTCAAGGAGTTCATGGGTTATGATGTCTTGCCCGAGATCTGTTGATGCCGCATTCGATGCATGAAGTAAATAAGACAACAAAGAAGAGGAAAATTTTGTTGGAAGATGTGAAGGACCACATTGTGTCCAGCCTTCATGGGAAAGCCACTCAATTCTTAATGTGGAAGGCTTTGACAGACTTGTTCCAAAGCAGAAGTGACCAGAGGAAGTTGGCGCTTAAAGACAAGCTCAGAAAAATAAAAATGGAGAAAGGCGACAGTATTCCAAAATACCTCACGAAGTTTGTCCACTGCAAGGATGAACTGGCAAGTGTGGGGGTTATTGTTGATGAAGAAGACTTGGTGAGCTTGGTTCTCCTTGGGCTTCCGAAGAGTTGGCATAGCTACAAAGACTATTTCAATGGACGAGAGAAACTGCCAGGATGGGAGCGACTTTGGTTGGATCTTGTGCAGGAGGAGATAAGGCGAGGTACCAGGGATGGATCTTCATTGAAGAATGAAGATGAAGAGAATTTCGCTTTGGCTGCCAAAGCAAGGAAAGGGAAGGGAAAGAAAAATCCTTCAAAATCTGGTGCTAAAGGAAAGAAGCAGGATTTGTCCAAAGTGAAGTGTTTTAACTGTCACGAGCATGGACATTTCACCACTAACTGTCCACAGAAGAAGAAGAATAAGCAGGCTACTAGATCTGCAGTTGGAGAGGCCTTAGCCTCACAATTTGAGCTGGATTTTTCCTTGATCGCATGCTTGGTTTCAAGCTGCATGGGATCAGTGTGGTATCTTGACAGTGGTGCGTCTTTCCATATGACGGGAGACAAAGAGTTGTTTAGTGACTTGGAGGAGAAGGACCTCCATATGCATATAGAGATGGGTGATGATGGTCGGTACAGTGCGACTGGCATTGGGACCATTACCTTTGAGAGGGAGTCCAGTAATCCATTATTGTTGAAGAATGTCATGCATGTTCCAGGTCTGAAGAAGAACTTGGTCTTAGTCGCAATGCTGGAAGACAGGGGTTATGATGTTGTTTTCAGTGAGGGAAAAGCCTTCCTTCGACATAAAACAATGGGTCAAACCAAGAAGATAGGGGTTCAAATTAAGAATCTCTACAAGTTGGAGATAGATGGCTGTGCTGCAATGGTGGGCAAAGCAGAAGAAGTGGTGAGCCAGGATGAGGGCGAGTTATGGCACAGGAGATTGGGCCATCTTCACCATGGCGCTTTGAAAATTTTGCAACAAATTTCCATTGGACTTTCCAAGGGTACTCTTGTGAAGTATATCAGTGCAAAGGATGTACAATGGGTAAGTTTGTGAAGACCACCTTTCATGAGAAGGAGAACCATGCTTCGGTGATCCTGGAGAGAATTCACACAGACGTGTGTGGATCATTCTTGGTTGCTTCAACAGCAAAACACATGTATTATGTGATATTTGTTGATGACTTTTCTCGTAGATGATGGATCTTCTTCATGCAGAAGAAGAGTGAAACGTTCTCAAATTTCTGTGAGTTCAAGGCATTGGTGGAGAAGGAGTCGGGGAAGCAGGTGAAAGCTCTAAGGAGCGATAATGGTGGTGAATACATCTCTGGCGAATTCAAAGACTTCTGTAGAAAAGAAGGAATTCGAAGAGAAATCATAACACCTCATAACCCATAGCAGAATGGGGTCGGGAGAGAAAGAACAAAACGATCACGGGTGCTGCACGAGCGATGCTGCATGACTAGGGCCTACCGATGCACTTGTGGGCGGAAGCATGCAACACTGCGGTTTATGTGAAAAACCGTTGTCCTCATAGAGTAATTGGCATGAGTACACCTGAGGAAGCTTTTATTGGTAAGAAGCCTAATATTTCTAATTTGAAGATTTTTGGCTCACCTGTTTACATTCATGTGACGAAGGATGCCAGGAAGAAGTTGGAGCCGACTGCAGAAGTTGGGATATTTGTGGGGTACACAGAAACACCCCATAACTATCGTGTGTATTTGCCAAACAGTAGGATGAATATTATGCGACGGGATATAAAATTCAATGAGGTGAAAGCCATGAAGTTGTTGCTTGAGAGGGAGCTACACTTGCATGCAGAGGAGGAACTTCTTGTTCCCAAAGATGAGCCTCTAGATGTGGATCAGCCACAGCAGGAGATTCATGGAGTGGAAGAGTCCACTCATGCAGAACCAAACATCAGACAAGGCAGGAAGCGTACCACAGAAGCTGAGAGACTGAAGGTGGATGAGGCACAGAATGTAGGAGTTCCTACATCACAGCGCAGACAGAGACAGTCACCTGACCGATATAATGGATACATGGCTCTTATGAGCAAGTGTATTGTGACAAAGCTATATTCTTTTGAAGAAGAAGCGCATGAGCCCACATGGGTAGATGCCATGGTGGAGGAGTATGACTCCATTGTCAGAAACAGTGCTTGGGAGATTGTTCCAAGGCCGGTGGGAAAATCAGTTTTAGGATCAAGCTGGATCTACAAGGTAAAGCAAGCTGTTGATGGGAGCATCGAGAATTATAAGGCAAGATTTGTTGCTCGGGGTTTCTCACAGATTGAGGGGATTGACTATGAAGAAACCTTTGCACCTGTCACATGGTATTCTTCCATATGGACCATCCTTGCTCTCTCAGCGCAGATGGGTTGGCACATTCATCAGATGGATGTGAAGACTACGTTCCTTAATGGGATCATTGAGGCAGAGGTGTACATTGAGAAACCTGAAGGATTTGAGATCTTCAGCAACGAGTTGCATGTGTGCAGGCTCAAAAGAGCGTTGTATGGGCTGAAACAAGCACCCCGTGCTTGGTACACTTGGATTGACAGCTATTTCACTGGACTTGGCTTCACCAAGAGTGAGGCAGATGCAAACTTGTACTAGATTGTGGTTGAGGGTAAGATTTTGATCATTGTACTTTATGTTGATGATTTGATACTAACAGGTGATGAGCAGTTGATACACTCATGCAAGGCAGATCTTGCAAAGGAGTTTGAGATGAAGGATTTGGGCCTCCTTCATTATTTCCTTGGATTGGAAATATGGCAGTGGAAAGGTGAACTGTTTGTGTCTCAAGGCAAGTATGCCCGGGATATACTGGAGAAGTTTCACATGCAAGGCTGCAAGCCTATCGACACTCCTCTTCCAGGAAATTGGAAGAAAGAGGATGCTACATCGGTAGAGGTAGTGGATGCCACTGTTTATCGACAATTGGTGGGTTTGCTCATGTATTTAGTCAATACAAGACCAAACATATGCTATGCAGTGAACCATATTTCACAAGCAATGGTTAAGCCTACCAAGATCTTTTGGAAGGAAAGCAAGCATGTCCTAAGATATCTCAGGGGCACATCTGAGTATGGTTTATGGTACAGATAGAAGGATGAGGTGAAGTTGCATGGCTTCACGGATACATATTGGGCAGGAAGTCCAACAGACAGAAAGAGCACATCAGGAGGGATTTTCAGTATCGGATCTACGACAGTTTCTTGGTACAGCAGGAAACAAAGATCTGTGGCACTCAGTTTAGCGGAAGCATAATACATGGCAACAAGTTTAGCTGCATGTGAGGCTATCTGGATGAGGAAGATTCTGGTTGGTTTGTTCGGTTCACATTTAGATCCCATGGTGATTCATTTTTATAATCAGAGTTGCATTAAACTCTCGGTTAATCTTGTGTTTCATGATAGATCTAAACATATTGATATATGGTATCATCATATCAGAGATTGTGTGCAGCGGAAGATCATGTTGCTTCAGTATATTCCTACGGAGGATCAAGATGCAGATATTCTGACGAAGGCGCTCACCAAGAGCAAATTCGAATACCATAGAGGTAGGATTGGGGTGAAGGATAATCCCTATCTTATTGAGAGGGAGTGTTGAGATTCAACAAGATGATGAGCTTAGTGAAAAGAGTGGCCTTCACTAAGTGGGCCCGCAGGCTATTTTTGGTGCAAGTCTATTTTTAGACTATGTTTATTTTTAGACATGATGATCATATTTCAGAAGTTGCAGGATGCTATTTGTGGATGGTTGATCAAGTTGGAAAAATAGATGAAATTCTATTTTTAGAATATTGGGTGAAGTCTATTTATAGATCGTCAATCTAAAAATAGATGCATGTTGATTATTATTAGCTTCTAATAATAATCAAACTCTAAACAACAACTTATTCTCTTGGAGCACTTCAGTTCAGTGCACGGATGTGGCACAACAACTGACAGAAGGAATTACGCTATTCCTGAGGGTTTACTGGAGCTATTACATGGAGGAATCAGTTAGAACTCAAGTGGCATAGTTATGACACAGTTGGAAGAAGTAGTTATGGAGTTGTATTCAGTTTAACTCAGTTAGACTCAGTTGAGCTAGTTGTATCTAGTCTAACTGATTGATACACTAGTGAGAGTGGAGTGAATTAATTCACAAATAATAACTCATTAATCAACTGAACAATACAACAGTTAACTACAGTGCATGGCAGTTTCAGTGGAGACTAGTGGAGAGATAGGTGAAAGTGCAAGATAGATTATTTGTTGTGACTATAGTGATGCATTGATTGCATCACACACTCAGTGGAGATGCCAATGAGGATTGCGCAGTCAAGTATGGAGTAATTCGAATTCATTCAGAGCTATTCTTCAACAGAGATTGCACAGTGGAGGCAGGCTAGCAGGTGGCATAGATCGGTGCATGGATTTGCAAGATTGGGCCTGATTAGTGTATGACGATTGTACTGTATTGAGATCTTGTGATAAGCTTCGTATGCTTGTATGAGATTTCCATATGATCTCCATGTTACATAATATATAGATGGGGTTTTCAGCTTCAGGCTTTCCCGGTTAAAAACTGTGTTATGTGCGATTGATAATTTTTGTTTATGCTTCACATGTGTGTGCAATTAATTTTTTCCACAAAAGATTAACAAGTGGAATAGATTCAGTATCTTGCATAAAGTTAAATAGTGTGAGATCAGGTGGATCTTGGACATATGCATGCTTAGTGCATATAATTTCTACAGTGGTTTTATGCTTTGTTTGATCAACCCTTCAACTAGTTCATAAGCGGTAGGTGATACAATTAGCTCCTTCCTCCAAATAGCCAACAATTTGGATCTCAATTGTTCGCAGATGGCCCTATCTTCTCCTAAGATTGGAGACATGATATTTTTCATGTTTGTTTTGATGAAATTTGGATGAGACACTATAATTCCAGTGCAGTTTTATTGGAGCATCTGAAGGATCAAATCATCACACTATAGATCTAGCATAAGTATACCAAATCTAAATTTCGCTATGCATTCCAAAATTGTGCACTTCTGAAAAAAAAGTAAGAAGGGTGGTGTTTTCCAACCCTTTGAGTGCTTCTACCATTACCCGAAAAGTCCTTCTCATGATGTCATCATTGTGGGGTAGTAGTGGTGTTGTTAAGGCTACAATTTTATTGAGACAAGAGGTGATTGTGAGTCTAACCCTTTCACAAGAATTTTCCAAGAACCTAGGTTGTATCAAAGCAAGCATGGACGGCTTCAAGGCCCAACTCAACCCTTTCCATTTTGATTGCTCTATAAGGATTAGAGCCATATCTAATGTGCCCAATTGTATGAAGACATCTTCTAACTTTGTACCTTGCAATTTGGATCCAATTTCAAGGAGACAATTGCTTTTTACATCTTCCTTCCGGATATATTTTGACTACTGAAGGATAGCATGGACCTTTCGAGAGAAGGGCTAGTTGTTCTGCTCTTGCTTCTGATTTGTATGTTGTTTCCATCTGTGATCCACAAAAGTATTGTATCTAAGACAATCAACTAATGTATCATTATGCTGATTCCTATGGCGTTTCCAAAAATAAAATGACGACATTATGGCTTGGCGTCAGTGGATCTCAATATTTCTCTAATTGATATAATGGTTCATATAATGGTTGTACACAAAACTTCCAACTGTAATTGGGATATCTCCAATTCCTTCCCTAAAATTCTTAGTTCAATCTGAGATTTCAGTGGCACCTTTGGTCAACAGTTTAAAGGCATTCCAGTAAGGTATTCTTCACTATAATATTTAGCCTTTGATGTTGCATAAATGCAGGTATATGGACCAACGTTCACTTGCATTTATCCTCTACTACAACCATACAATGCGCTCAACAATCATGAGGCTTGTGTAACTTTCCGAATTGATGCATAGGCCACTTTAACACACACTTCTTGAGTCAACTCGGTCACATAAATCAGAGATAACATCCCACAATGATCATGGCCATCAACGGAAGGAATTATGCCCTTAAAAGACTGAAATTGGCCGCCACAAGGAGACACCACACCCAACACTCAATAATTGACAATCTTGACCCACGGTTAGCGCTGTAACTTTTGTTGTTGAAGAATACTTCAATACATTCCTGAGCCTTGTTTTTGCTGCAGACACCTGAACTTTGTTGGTATTCTTCCTTGGAATCACTATTGCGCTTTGCCTTAAAGAGATTGAATCGGTCACTCTACAAATTTGAAGTTGAGCTCCTGTAAGGTACCAAAGAAATTATGTGCACCACCTCCAATTTTCTTCAAAGATCTGGTGCAACACTTTTTATGGATCAATTTCCCAGCTGAGAAAATGGGAAGGGAAATCTAGATCAGCCTCTCAATTTGATATAAAATTCACTGATACAAGTGATTTCTGAATAGTGAAGGATTTTGGCCTTGATGGGATGGTTGAATCTGTTTGAGATCAATGCTCCCACTATGTGGTCCACTCTAGCCAGGTAAATTTGAAAGACGATAAATTTGGCCTCTGCTACAGGATTTAATTCGGCCCCTATTTTCCAATGGTGCTCCAGCTAGATATATAGACAAGGGAAATTTGGCCTCTGCTACAAGATTTAATCTGTACTGAATGCCCAGTTTCTCAGCCCATGATTTCTGCCAGGGATTCCTTCACTGATGGCGCACACCCTGGGCTCACGTGCAGATGGCAGTCACCATGGGTGAGTGACTCGCTACACCCCTTGGTTTCAAGGGGGCCGACCCTCCTTTGTGCTCAAGATATGGAATGATGGTGGTGCGATATGCATCCCTTCAAGGAATATCAACGTGACGATGAGAAAACGTTGTTGCTGTTGCCCATTTTGGCCTCTGAAATTACATCTGGATCTTCAATAAATCGTTACGCTTCCAACATCGCTGTAGATACCTTGTTTCACCATATCTACGCTTTGGCTCAATGCTGGGGAGATATATTTCTTGGCGTCTGCAAAACATATCTCTTCAAAACCATCGATAAATTGTTCGAAGTTAACAACCCAACATCTGGAGTTCGGGGTTTGATGTGAAATTGTGTTGTTCAATATGATTTGAAATCTTTCTTTAACGGTATACCACCACCACAACAAAATCCTTTAGGAGAATAACAAGAAGAGCTTCTCTATCTGAACAATGAAAACCCACACGGTCCTTTTAACAAGATACATATGCACAACCTATGCTCACGACCAAATCCAAATTAGATCTCGAACAACTATGTGGTGGAATTATAGCACTCAACTCTGAAAACTCTGGTCGATTGGCCTCTTGGACTTCCAATACGGGCCAATACTTCCACTCGTTCTTCTATGTGTCCCTCACATGACTGACTATGAGAGAGCTTCATTTATAACTCAGCCGCCAATAGTTGCGCGCCCTCTCAAACATTGGTGTGATGCTTCTCGACTAAAGAAATATATTAATGAAAATAGATCTCCACAGATCTAACGACTAAACTTTTGTTGAAGATTTAGATCTCAGCCTCTTAACCCTAAATGGACAGATATGGCCTAACAGACCTCGATCCAATAATTTGGCATAGGTAATGTTTGCCCTCCTTCTACAACACAAAAAATTTCTCTTTCAATCCACTGAAAAATAAGACCAGCTAGGGTGATACTGAATACCACCGAAGATGGAGATACCAGTTAGAGTGAGAATAAATCCCACTGAAGTTCCCTGCATGAAATCCTCAGGTTGGCAAGATGCACAACTTTGATACCATTGTAATATCCCAATCCATAAAAATTATCGCAGATCTTGCACATATAAGTGTTCTAACCAAAAGTAATCGCCATAAAAACAATGAACACAACGATATCTGGAATTGCAACACTTTATTTCAATTAGTATTCAGAAAATGAGTCATGCCCAAAATACAAACAAATAATGGATCCCCTGCCTCAACATACACAACTGCTCAATGTACAAGAAAGTGAAAACACTGAAGCACAAATGTGAACCCTGAATGGATCCCCCAACAAATGTCACCACAGGGTTTTCGTCCTGGGATCAAGCTATAACTGGCTACGCCAAGTCCCCAACAAAACACAAATAGATAGACAGGTTCAGGATGATCCCTCTGTCTCGCCCTTGTCCCCTTTTTATAGGTTAGATGGACCTTATTTTTTTGTTTTCCTTCGAAAAACGAAGGCAAATACCATGGGCGAATACCACAGTAAATACCATGGGCTAATTCCACCTACTTTGACCTTAAAAAAAGGAGAGAATATTACATTGAGAAATAGACATTAGGAGAATTTTGAGGTCTAAAATGGGCCTCCTAAAAAAAATATACAACCAAAATAAACTTTATAAGAACCAATAGGATTCAAGATTATGACGTCAACCATGGGGGATGATTCACCATTTTTTAAGTAAAAGGGTAAAAAGATTAAAAAATAATAAAATAATAAAACTACTTTTTCAACTCGTATTTTCAACTTATCTCCCAAATTTTTTACTCAAATTTCGAGCAGGAGAGCTTATTGGATGAAAAATTTAATACCTCATCCAAGGAGTACAATTAATTTTTTTTTAGTCTAAATTGGATTGCAATCATGTTTTCATGTATTTCTCATTTTTCATGTAATGGGATCCATCAAAAGTATGCAATATGGGTACTCCTTGGATGATGAATTAAATTTTGCATCCAACGAGTACTCCCTCTCGAAATTTGAGTATAAAATTTGGGAGATAAGTTGAAAATATGAGTTGAAAAAATGTTTTTTCCTTTTTCCCTCTAAAATTTGGTGATGTAATCAAATATTATTTTATTATTTCCACTATTATTTTATAATTTCTTTAGGAGGCCCATTTTAGACCTCAAAATTCCCCTAATGAACTACCAAAGAAAATCCCTCATCTAGCTTACTGAGCCTTAGCCACGCCTTTAACTTGTGATTTGTATTATTAATGAGTAGGGTTTAAATTCATTCTCTCTCTCTCGACTAACTACGCCTAACTCAAACCTAGGCATGAAACCAAAGTCACACAAGTTCTAATTTCAATAATGTAGGAGTATTGCCCACTCTACATAGGCATCCATAGACATATAGTCTAGCAAGGAATTGAAAACATAGGAAACGTCTGAAGGAAACTACATTTCTATTATATCTCAAACATAAACACCTACAGGGGTATTTAATGGGCTCGCTGCCCAGTCTCTCTCTTGGTCTCCTCGACTAATTTTACTCTTAACCAAAGACTCCTAGATTTTGTGTATGAGATTCCTAATTTCTCATAGATGGAACATTCATCCCATCTTACACAGGGCATTCACACATTTAGACAAACAGAGAAATAAATTGCAAAGACCAGAAATTCAGATCCATGAACCACAAGAAATATATTTACAAGGAACATTTACAAATGCCTTACTACCCAACCTTCTCACGATCTCTTTCTCCTGACTCGTTTCCACACATGCCTCTACCCCCACTAACTATACAAACATACCAATATATGACCGGGGACATCAAGCCAAAGGATATTTTCCTTTTTGAGACAATTGTCCCCATTCTAAACTAACTGATTACATTTGCAAAGGTCCAATTGGCCACAAAATGCCAACTCATTCAACAAGCTAACAACCTACTAGTCCGAGATTCCTCTAGAATTATGACACTTGGCTCTACACTAAATTTCTACTAATTCTAATTTATACAATTTTACATTTAGTCAAGGTTTTAATCAAAATGGGCTAACTAGGGATGATGCTCCTGCATCAGTTCTAGAATTACTAGTCCGAGCTCTCTCCTTCCTATTGCTCGATTCATAGTTTCCATGAGAGGAAGAAGACTACAACTCATTGCTTAAGGGATCGTTATATGGACGTAATTCCTGAGATAGTTAGACACACAATAGACCATATCTGAGATGGAAGAGGAAATTCGATTTGAACACAGATTCATTCCTATTCCTGATCAGTGGGCAGTCAGGGATACTATGCGTTGGGTGCCTGATATTGGCACTTCTACCTGATCTTGTTAGACTACATACATGGAGGTAGTCAATCTCTACTGACATATAAAAATGATAGTGAAAAGAACCTTCATTTAAAGATTTGATACTTAACAAGAGACACTAGTCTGCATTGCAAAGATTTTGGATAAACTAGAGTAGTTGGATAACAAAGTCTCTACTTTAACTAAAAAAACTGCAGGCATCACCTTTAACCCATATGGAGAAGAGAATGACTCACAACCACCAATCCAAATGGACTCTCCCATAAGATAACATAATATCGCATACTTGCATTCTTGTTACAATTTTCTATAGTGAGGATATTTTTTTGTTAGTTGTACTTATACTTTAAATGATAAGTTTATAACTTTGGTAATATGCAATGTTAATTTGGAGATTCTGCTATTAATGTGATTTTCCATGTGACACTCCATTAACTTTTTGAGATCAATTATATCTCTTTTTCTGTAAGGTACTATAAAGTCACTACTGTCATGATGCTTACAAGGTTAGTTTTCCTGTCCTTTTTTGAGGCCTCTTGTAAATTCCGGCGAAACCGAAAATCTATCAGAGCAAAGAAAAACACAACAATGGAGAGCCAATGTCCTTTGTAGAGCCTCTTACATGTAAATCCCAGCTGAATCGAAAATCTAAAGGAGCCCAAAAAAATACATAACAATGGAGAGCCAGTGTCCGCTCTTCATCACGTGCATAGAATTTATAGAATCGCTGGAAACGCCAAGCGGTTGAAACCATTTTCATCGGCAATTCAATCGCTGGGATTTCCTAATCTTTATTTTATTCATGGCACCATTAGCCACCTTAACGAACATCAGACGATTCATTCATTATTGCCCTAGGCCTTCAACACGCTCGCATATCTTTCATCCTCCCGAGTCCCGAGCAAAGTCTACACATGGAGAACTACTTACTTGTACTCTGCAGTTTACTGTTATCAACAAAGACATAAAAAACTAATTACTCATGCAAAATAGCTTCCGTGTCAGGGGTGCTCCTGTATCGCTTCCCAAAGATTGATAACACACTGGGACTGATAGAACAACAACATGAGGAATGAGCTTTAGAAGTTGGAGATTTCAAGCCTTCATTGAGCAATATGGCAGAAAAATTAGAAACAGTTTCAACACAAACACCATTGCCACCGTATCAACAGAGTTACGTAAGCCTGAACATCATACCGATAAACATTGTTATCCCTCCAAAGCTAATATTCGAGGAGCAGGAGTCACTTATTTTCGTTTATTGCGGGAGTCTTCTACCACAAATTGTCTCCATCAGGGAAAGCTTGTTCATGCGCATATGATCAAAACTGGATTCGAAGCCGATACCTTTTTATTCAATTGCCTTGTTAACATGTATGCTAAATGCGGGAATATGGCGAATGCGTGCCAAGTGTTTGATAGAATGGCTACAAGGGATGCTGTTTCCTGGAACTCGATGATTGCAGGATATTTGATATGCGGGCATGCTGAGGAGGCACTCGATTTATTTTGTGAAATGCAAAAGGTAGGAGTGTGCCCAACTCAGTCCACCTTTGCTAGTGTCCTTGTTGCGTGTGCTGACATGGGAGTTCTAGAATACAGTAAGGGGGTCCATACCCAAATCATGAAATATGGATTTCAAATAGATGTTTGTGTGGACAATGGCCTTGTTAATGCCTATGCCAGGTGTGGCAGCATTGAGGATGCGTGCCAAGTGTTTGAGAAAATGCATGAACGAGATGATGTCTCATGGAGAGTTATGCTTACAGGGCATCTCCAGAATGGTCACATTGAGAAGGCCTTGAAGTTAATAAAGCAAATGCTAAGGCTGGGCGTGGCTTTGGATGAATTTAACTTCTCCGGTGTCATTAGTGCCTGTGCTAGTTTCGAATCTGGCGAACAGGGTAGGCAGTTTCATGCCGCGATCATGAAAATTGGCTTCGAATCAGATGTATCTGTGGGAAATGCGCTTATAAGCATGTATTCCAAGAGTGAGAGTATGGAGAATGCGCGCCAGGTGTTTGATCGGTTGCATCGCCGAGATGTGGTGTCATGGAACACTATGATTGCAGTATATGCACGGAATGGATATGCTGATGATGCAGCGAAAGTCTTCTGGCAAATGCAACAAGCAGGTCTCAAACCGAACGAATCCACCATTGCCAGTTTTATCAGGTCATGGTCGAGCATAAATTCATTGGAAAAGGCCAAGCAAGTCCATGCACAAATAACGAAAATTACAAATGACCTGGGTTTTTCGTCAGAGAATGCCTTACTGAGCATGTATGTTAACTGTGGTAGCATAGACTATGCCAGGAATGTGTTTGAAAACATCCCAAAGCAAAACTTAATCTCATGGAATGCCATGATTGCAGGATTTGCCCAGCATGGGTATGCAAATGAAGCTCTTTATCATTTCAATGAAATGCAAATGGAAGGCATACATGCAAATAATGTCACTCTTACTAGTTTGCTTAACGCATGCTCTACTCCAGAATCTCTTGAGAATGGCAAACAGTTGCATTCCAATGTGGTAAAAGCTGGATTAGACACAAATATTATGGTAGGCAACGCCCTTGTTGACATGTATGCAAAGTGCAAGGATATAGAGGATGCATGCAGACTGTTCATCGGAATGACTGAACGAGATGTTGTTTCATGGAATATGGCTATAGCAGGACATATCCAAAATGGTTATTATAAAGAGGCCTTGGTTCTATTTTGGGAAATGCAGCAAGCTGGAATGATCTTAAATCAGTTCACATTGGCCAATGTCCTTAGCGCATGTCTTATTCCAGAAGACCTTGAAAAAGGCAAACAGGTTCATGCCCACTTAATCAAAACAGGATTTGAGTTAGATGTTGCTTTAATGAACGCCCTAGTTACCATGTATATCAAGTGTGGAAGCTTAGGAGAGGCATATGAACTTTTCAGAGAAATGCCTACCCGAGATGCAATTTCATGGAGTACAATGATTGCAGGATGTAGCCAGTATAGGTACAGTGAAATGGCATTGAAGCTCTCTTGCCAAATGCATCTTGCAGGTATGAAGATGAATCAGATGACCTTTGCCAGTGTTCTTAGGGCATGTGCCACCCTAGCGGCTCTCGAACAGGGAAAGCAGTTTCATGCTCTAATAATTAAGAATGGATCAGATTCAGATATGTCTGTATGTAATGCATTTGTTACCATGTATGCTAAATGCGCAAGTATAGAGGATGCATGCAGACTGTTTGACAAAAGGGATAAACGGGATGTGATTACATGGAATGCAATGATTGCAGGTTTAGCCCAGCACGGGCAGGGGAAACAAGCTGTTGAATTGTTTGAACAAATGCAATTAGTAGGAATAAAGCCAAATCATCTCACCTACGTTGGTATTCTTTCTGCGTGCAGTCATGGAGGCCTGATAGAAAAAGGTCATTACTACTTCGATTCTATGGTTAGAGATCATGGCATCAGACCAAGGGAGGAGCATTATTCTTGCATGGTTGACCTTCTTGCTCGTGCTGGCCAGTTAGTTGATGCAGAGTCTTTTATTAACAAAATGCCATTTAAACCTGGTCCTCTGGTATGGCGAACCTTGCTAAGTGCTTGCAGAATCCACGGCAATGTAGAGTTGGGAAAACGTTCTGCAGAATGTCTCCTTAAGTTGGAACCACAAGACACAGCGACATATGTGTTGCTCTCAAATATATATGCCTCTACTGGCAGATGGAATGACAGAGCACATGTAAGGAAAATAATGAAAGACAGGAGGGTGAATAAGGAGCCAGGATGCAGCTGGATTCAGGTGAAGAATAGGATGCATACATTTCTAGCAGGAGACAGATCTCATCCCCAAACCCAGGAGATCTATGCAGAGGTGGAGAGATTAAACAAGCAGTTAGAGGAAGTAGGTCATGGGACTGACAGGAACCTTGTTCTACATGATATCACACAAGAGCCATCCTTCCATCATCATAGTGAGAAACTTGCAATTGCTTTTGGTCTCATCAGCACAATCTCAGGGACACCTATTCGGATAATAAAAAACCTTCGTGTGTGCAGTGACTGCCACACTGCCATCAAGTTCATCTCCAAGATTGTTACTCGGGAATTTGTTGTGCGAGATGCCCACCGCTTCCATCATTTTAATAATGGTACGTGTTCCTGTGGGGAATACTGGTAATGTTTAAGAGTAAGTGCGATTGGCAATCTGGATTCTTTTGTCCTGTATCGAGACACAAAAGAATTGCATTGTATTCAGATTACAATGCATAGTGATGTTTGAAACTACTACTCCGCCTCCTGTTTTGGTTGCTAGGGTGATTAAGGAGCCAGGATGCAGCTGGATTCAGGTGAAGAACATGATGCATACATTTCTAGCAGGAGACAGATCTCATCCCCAAACGGAGGAGATCTATGCAGAACTGGATGGAAAATGATGAAAGACCGGAGGGTGAATAAGGAGCCAGGATGCAGCTGGATTCAGGCGAAGAGCAGGATGCATACATGTCTAGCAGGAGACAGATATCATCCCAAAACAGAGGAGATCTATGCAGAGCTGGAGGAGTAAACAAACAGTTAGAGGAAGTAGGTTATGGGACTGAGTCCTGACAGGAACCTTGTTCAACATGGTATTACACAAGAGCCATCATTCCATCATCATAGTGAGAAACTTCCAATTGCCTTTGATCTCATCAGCACAATTTCAGGGACAGCTATTTGGATAATAAAAAACCTTCATGTGTGCAGTGACTGCCACACTGCCATCAAGTTATCGCCAAGATTGTTAGTTGGAAATTTGTTGTATGAAATGCCCATCGCTTCCATCATTTCAATAATGGCACGTGTTCCTATGGGGAATACTGGTAATGTTTTAGAGTAAGTGCGATTGGCAATCTTCATTCTTTTGTCCCGTGTCAAGATACAAAAGAATTGCATTCTATTCAATTTACAGTGCATAGTGATGTCTGAAACTACTACTGTGCCTGTGCCTCCTGTTTTGATTGCTAGGGTGGGCAGAGACTATACTTTACTTGCTGTGTGCTTGCTTTCATTTGCACTGAAAGTTATCTACTACTTAGAGATGGATGTTATATTTGCCCTGTCTGTACCATGTATTCATATGACAGATAGCTTGGCGAATTCTATGTCATTGCTGTCTGTTCTTCTTTGGTTTTAAGTTTTATCTAAAAGCTTTCTGTTACTTATGTTGAAGGATTATATTGAATATTAAGCCTGTAGATTTGGTGTTTCTGATCAGTGGGAGCCTTTTGAATTGAAGACAATTTTCACCGTGTTTGGACCAAGGATAGCATACAGAACCTGTAAGTTCAATTTGGTGGATCATGTTAGAGAATTGTTCCAATAGCAGGTATGGAAGATATAAATGTTTTACATTCAGTTTCTGTGGTAACCCAGATGCATGTTTCATGTTATAAATTGCAGTATTTTGTCAGTCGTCATTACACTGATTACAGATTTGATTTTTTGTGTTATAAATTGCAATATTTTGTGAGTTGACATTACACTGATTACGAATTTTAATTTTTGTGAAGTTCAGTTGTTATTAGCTGTGAGTTCATTGAGAAAGAAACATTGAAGGAGGAAAATTTATTAATGTTAAGGTTATTTGTCTTTTATGGCTGGGCTTGAAAGAAGCAGATGAAAGGAGGTGCGAACTAATGCATATGGTTTATCTTTTGGGGTTTGTTTCATCTCAAAGGCTGAATCTAGCCCATGAAAAAGAAGGATCTTTTCCGATAGAGTGCTTTTGTCATGGAAGGCTTTCATTTTCAATTCATAAGCAGTGATCTAGCTGCTGGCATAGACAATGTTATTAAACTATCCATATCTATTACAGGGATCAGATGCATTACAAGCTTACAAGTCCCATGGGAGAGATTGATAACTGTTTTTAGCAATACATATTTTTGTAAAGAGTAACCTTTTAGTGATTGCCTCAATTCAAATGGTATAGTTGTTGGTAGTGGCTACTATAAAGTTAGTTTACCAGTCCTGTGTTGTGAGTAAATACTTCACTGTGACACATCCAAAGTCTTTATGAAGCAAAAATTTAAACTTTTACCATACTCTTGAAGCCAGCAAGTGGGATGTTTGTAAGGGATTCATTAACCACTCAGCATACATCTCAATAACTTCCATGGGCTGACACAAAGTGGTAGAAAGCATTTGATTCTTGAACTACCTGAGCCTTTCTGCTACCAGTCCCTTTTGCACTTGGTAAACAACTCCAGCTTTGCTTTCAATTTGGAGTGAACTTGTTCTATCTAAAGACAACCTCAAATTGTATTTACTCATGAGGGAGACCTATGCACCACTGTTGGGGTTAATGTACCCTAGAGCCTAGAAACATTTTGCAGTGGCCATGGGCTTGCAGAAACTCAATAGAGATCAACAAAGAGGGCGATAAACGTCATGCCAGTACAACTGTACCATATGAGTTCATGAAGAAGGAAACAAAGAACAAGATGGAGGAAAGTACATGCAAGAATTCAGTCAAGGTTGGGTGCCCACTAAGTTCAAGCCTTACAGTTCAGTTCATTTGACAGTTGAATGCATGCACTTGCACACATGTTTCCTGGAGCTGTGACATGCCAAGTCCAACTTCACTGCTGCCCTATTGACGTTTGGAATATGAGTCTTCTTGAAATATTCAAAAGTTTGAGTTGAATCCGCTGTTGGTAATCTGAAAGTTCTGTCAGCTGCTACTTTTCAGTCAGTGTGCAAACTTTTCCCATTTTATTCTTAATACACTTTTGAAACCCCATGTCACTGGAATGGTAGAACAGTTAGTGTTTTCAAGAAATGGTCAAGAAACATAAACTTGACAGAAACACTGTTTCTTGGCCATTTCTGTGCCTATGGGTAATGGTTTTGTTACCATGTATGCTCATGTGTAAATATAGAGGAAGCATGCAAAGTGTTGGACAAAATTGAAACAGAATGTGATTACATGGATTGCAATTATTGCAGGTTTAGCGTTGCATGGGAATAGCAAAGAAGCCCTTGAACTGTACAAATGAATGCAATCAGCAGGAATACAGTGAAGTCATACAAACTACGGCAGGATTCTTTCTGTGCGCTGTTATGTGAACCTGATGGAAATTTTTTATTAATACTTTGATTCCATGGCTAGAGATTATGGCATTTACACAAGAGAGGAGCACTAGACTTGAATGGATGACGTTGCTTGCGCTTGTCAATTAGTTGATGCAGAGTTCTTCATGAATAAAATACAATTTGAACCTGGACCCTGGTTGTGGCATGCCTTGCTAAGTGCTTGCATTAGTGCAGGGGAATGTAGAGATTGGAAAATGTCTACTGAAGGTTGAACCGCAAGACAGAACAACATATGTACTGCTGTTGAATATCTATCCCTCTATTGGTAGATAGGATGGCAGAGCAGATGTAAGAAACATGATGGAAGACAGGAGGGTGAATAGAGAGCTAGTATGCATTTGCATTCAGGTGAAGAACAGGATGTGTACATTTCTAGCAGGGGATAAAAGGGTGAATAGAGAGTTAGGATGCAGCTGCATTCAGGTGAAGAACAGGATGCATACATTTTTAACAGGAATCACACACTCAGAAAATATATGCAGTGTAAAGAGATTAAACAAACAGATAGAGGAGGAATACTATGGGACAGACAGGAACCTTGTTCTCAATGATATCCTGCAAGAACTATCCTTTTATCACCAAGGTGAAAAGCTTGCAATTACCCTTTGTCTCATTAACACAATCTCTGAGACAGCTATCCGGATAATTATGAACCTTCCATGTGACTCCCACATTGTCGTCAAGTTCATCTCTAAGATTGTTTGTCAGGGTTTGTTGTGCAAGATTCTAACTACTTGCATGTGTTCAGGTGAGGTATACTGGTAATATTATGAAGCAAGTGGAATTGATAATCTTCTTTTTCTTGCCTGGTCCGGATACAAGAGAATTACTTGTTGTTCAGTCACACTTCAGTGTATGGTCACAGGGGTGTTTGAAAGTTTGAAACTACTACTCCACCTCCTGTTTTGGCAGCTAAGGTGGGTAGTGAGTGATACTTTGTTTGCTGTCTTCGTGCTTTGGGTTGTACTGAAACCTATCTATGAATTATAAGAGTGATACTTAGGTTGAATCAGCAAAATGTGAGGGATGTGGTGTTTATGCTTAGTGGAAATTGTATAGACAAGAAATGTGTGACCACATTAGTGCTAAGGATGGCATGTAGCCTGGAGAGTTTCGTCTCATCATTGTCTGCTTTGTTTGGTTTGAACTGAAGTCTTTATACATATGTTACTGAATCCATCTATAGAGGATCCAGGGTCAGTGTTTCTGCGTATCTGGATCTAGATCTGCTTGTGATACGTATCCAATTAGGATGTGCCCAAGGATGTGCTGAAGATATCTTTTTAGAGTGCCGGAGAGATCAAGCTAACAGACCTTGTAAGAAAACCTTTTTTGTTTTTGTTTTTGGCTAGTAAGAATTAATATAGTGACTCCCACATTGTCGTCAAGCTCATCTCTAAGATTGTTTGTCAGGGTTTGTTGTGCAAGATTCTCACTACTTGCCTGTGTTCAGGTGAGGTATACTGGTAATATTATAAAGCAAGTGGAATTGATAATCTTCTTTTTCTTGCCTGGTCTGGATACCTGAAAATTACTTGTTGTTCAGTGTATGGTTACAGGGGTGTTTGAAAGTTTGAAACTACTACACCTCCTGTTTTGTTAGCTAAGGTGGATAATGAGTGATACTTTGTTTGCTGTCTTCTTGCTTTGGGTTGTACTGAAGCCTATCTATGAATTATGAGAGTGATACTTAGGTTGAATCAGCAAGATGTGAGGGATGTGGTGCTTATGCTTAGTGGAAATTATATGGACAAGAAATGTGTAACCACATTAGTGCTAAGGATGGCATGTAGTCTGGAGAGTTTCGTCTCATCATTGTCTGCTTTGTTTGTTTTGAACTAAAGTCTTTATACATATGTTACTGAATCCATCTATAGAGGATCCAGGGTCAGTGTTTCTGCGTATCTGGATCTAGATCTGCTTGTGATACGTTTCCAATTAGGAAAAACCCAAGGGTGTGCTCAAGATATATTTCTAGAGTGCCGGAGAGATCAAATGAACAGACCTTGTAAGAAAACCTTTTTTGTTTTTGTTTTTGGTTAGTAAGAATTAAATGAAACAATACATTTCAAAAGTTTATAGACTCAATGACGTAACTATTTTTTTTTATAACCTTTCTATATACTTATTTGAATATATTAATACAATATTAAAAAATACTCATATTATTTTCATTTTCATATATATATATATATAATATGATATGGATTTAAGATGAAAAAGATAAATGAAATGAGGAAACATTAAATTTTATATTTCTTTAAAATGATCAATAGAAACATAAAAAATCTTGTAATGCTATTCACATTTTATTAATTAAAAATCGTTGAGCGCTGTACTTAGAATATACTAATTAATAATCTTGCACATCTGTAAAATCTTGTTGAGACAAGCACTTGCAAAATCTATCGTAATAATTATAAATTCAAAATAATAGAATATATATAGTTTTGTTTTGATTTTTTTTTAATCAAATAAAAAATTAGGATAAGAATATAAGGATGATGTGGTTATTGAAGAAAATTAATAATTAATAAAAAATAAAGCAATAAATAAAATTTATTTTAAAAAGAGAATAATCATAATAAAATAAAATGAATGAAATACGTAAAGCTTATCATATGAATTGTTGCTTATATTATAAGTAAGATTTAAGGTATTTAAATGTGTTAAGTAAGTTTGATTTTTGTTAAAAGAGTTCAGGTTGTTAAGTTAACAGTGGTGGTGCAATTAGTGTTGGTGATTTATGGTATTGCATGTAGTTAAAACTTTTAAAAAGTTTGGGGATTGTCCATTGTAATGAGCCAGAATTGAGCAAGTAGAAGACTCACTTGGTTGGGGTTAGGGTGTTAGTAGGGTTGACTGCTTTTAAGCCAAATGATAATAGATCTATTATTAGGTTGGTTTTTCTTCAGTTGGGGTATTTCAGAGTGAACCATGACATGTTTGATTTATATGTGTGTTGTTGCTATGTATGTTTTGTTCTAAGTTTTTGATCTTGTATTTTTATCTCTAATAATTAGTGTTAGAGCCACAATAAGGAGAAGCCAAGGGAGTCTATGAAGGAGTCAAGAGATTGATTTTATTTGAGGAGATTGTTGCATGGTGAATGCACTTTTATTAGGCACGATTATGCGGGCCATGTTGGAGTCAAGAGGCGAATGGAGTATTTAACAATGTAGGTGTTGGATTATCTTAGAAAACAATTATGGTGGATATTAGTGTGCATTCATTAAGGCAATAGGATGGTGGCATAAGTGCCAAGACAACAATAATAAAAAGAGAGAAAATATAAAATTACTTTGGAGATGGAAATTTGTAAACTACATGTAAATGGGCATACAATTATAAGACTTGGTTAGGCATGTGTATCCCTACTAGTAAAGTCTAGAATGTAGACCTAGTTGATGGCAGTGGAGAGCATGCTCATTTTTGAATTGGATTTGAAGAACTTCCTTACTTAATTTTAAAATAGGGATTGCTAGGTAAAGTTGACTTGGTGAAAGATTCAAGGTTATTAGGTCAACAATGGTGGTTTTGGGCACTTGGTATTGGTGACCCATAATATTACATCTAGTTAGATGTTTTAAAAAGCTTGAGGATTCTCAATTGTAATGATCAAGAATTAAGCAAGCATAAGGCTTGCTTTGTTGAGTTGGCTGTATTTAAGCCAAGAGATAATAAATCTATTATGAGGTTTGTTTTTCCTTGGTTGGAGTTTTCCAGTGTCAATCATAGTGTGCTTGATTTATATGTGTTATTGCAGCTATGTATGATTTGTTATTATTTGTTTTTCTTGTATTTTTATTTCTAATAATTATTGTTAGGGAAGTTAGGTAAACTTGACTTGATCATAGAGTCAATTTGATATAGGCATCAACGATTTGCCATTGGCGGTTTATAGGCTTGAGCTTTTAGTAACCCATGGTATTTTCATGTAATGTAGCTTATTTAAGGGCACGATGGTTCCATTTTAAGATGTCTTTGGGCCAAATAGGCCAAATAGTATTAGATCTATTATTAGGAGTTGATTTTTTTGCAAGGGTTTCCAGGATAATTTATGGTGTTGATGTGTTGTTGCCTTTATGTGTTGCTTTATAATTGTTTTTCTTCTTACATCATTTTAATTTTTAACAAGTGGTATCAGAGCAAAAGGTAGAGGTAAAATTCCTCCAAAATGAACTTCGTTGTAGGTAAAGGAATGACGTCGAGTAGGCGAATGTAGAGGTAAGAGTCACCAAAGCTGAAAGGGATAGTGGAATGATTTCTAGGCAAGGGCCAATAGTTGCAAGCGAGTAGGTGTGATAGGTAGAGAAGAATGATGCATGCTGAATGGATGTGAGCTAGGTTGATGAGATACTTTGGGTGTAAATGGTGTTGGAAGGATGGGTCAAGGTGAGACGAGAACAATCATATGATTGCTAAGTAGAGGTTAAGGAGTACATGCAAATTATGGATCAACCTGGGCTAGAAATAGTGAGAAAGGTTATGTAAATGCATGGATAGGAGAACACAAAGAAAGTTGATGGTATCGAGCCCTAGTGAAGGAGCCAGCATGTTATGGAGAGTTGCAGTGGTGCATGAATGCCCTAGATTTTTTAGTCCAAGATGAAAAGCATAGCTATAAATAGGACGTATTTGTGATATCCCTTAGTTAACATTTCCCCCCTTGTAATTAATTGTAATTATTGAAATAATTGGGTAAGGGACATAGATTCCATTGCTTAAGGAAATGGTTGTACTTTAATAACAAACCTGGTTGGTGGAAAACAACTTAATGTCCTCATTGTGCATTGAATCCAATTGAAATGGAAGGATTGGCCCAAGTGTGCTTTAGCCAACTATAAGAAAAGAAAAGGACAGGAAATTAAGAGCAACATGGGCAACATTGTCCAATGAGGGAAATTTGCGCAAGCTGTGTAGAAAAACAGACAAAATGAAGAGGGAAAGTAATCTTGATAGGGGCTTGAGCCCTAAAAAGAGTGGTATTCAGTTGTGAAAACCTCAACAGGAGGCTTGCTGGTAATTGGTTTTAGAGAGAAAGGCTTTCCTATAAGGTAGGAGGATCTATTTGAAGCTTGGGGTCTGTGAACCTGTCAAACTGGGATAATCACATAAGTGCTTGTGAGGGTCGTTGAACCACCAAGAGTGCCTTGGGGCTGAAACTATGGTGATTGACTCATTGTGGAACCACCTAGTGAAGTGATTTCTCACCCATAGACAACTTGACCACTGTTGAACCTTCCTGATAGTGGCTCTCTTCTGTTGAAAGTCAGTTGGATTTCTCTGCATAACAAAATGTTGGCATGACGGTGTTCTTGCCTGAATGGTATGAGTTATAGGGAGCTTATCTGGTGGATGAAGGATGTTAGGGCCTTTGTGGAAATTTCTAACTTGAAATTTTTACTGCAATAATTGATTTATTTCTCCTTCTTATTTTCCACAATAAGTTATTTACAAAACCCTTCAGTAAACAACAAAATAAATTTTATTGCAGTTATCACATAATTACATAGAGAAAAGAACAGTGAAATGCAAGCACAAGAATCAATCACATAAACACAGTTGTTTTTGGACAATTGTCCTCGGAAAAACCCAATGCGGGAAAATTGGTGCAGTAGATGAGGGTTTATTTATTATTCTTTAGCAATAATATCTTTACAAGGAATGAATTGCAGAATCATGGAGAAACATTTGTGAAAACACCTGAGATGGTTTTCCTCCAGTTACTGTAGAAATCCTGACACCCTAGAGACTCTATAGCCTCCACTGCGTCCCCTTCTGCGTGAGGACTAAGTCCTCTGCTGCGTTGCCTCTCTGCACTGTCCCTCTACACTCTCTCTGCTGCTTTGCATCCCTCCTCCTCTGTCTTTGACTGCTGCTGATAGATACCCTCCTCTTCCTTCACCCTGCAAATCTCCCTATGAAATCAAACTCTTCTCCTGGAGTATCGACTTCCCTTGGGTTACTGAGTATTTGCCTGATGTATCTCCAATTGACCCACAAGTCTTCATTTATACTTTTCCTGTTGATAAATCAAAGACCGTGATCTATTCCTTAATCAATGACTAAGATTAAAACAGACTTGATCCTCGTCACTTAGAAGCTTCTCACCCACATTTATATTAATTCACTTTAACTATTATAATTCCCTAAGTTTTAACTTAGGCTCCATTAAAAATAATTAATTATTTGAATAACATTCATTCCGAGTGGAATTTTTCCCAACGATTTCTGGGTCTTGGAAATCTCATGTGTTCTAGCCCCTCCACAAAATTTCGGAGCTAGAGCACATCCGATGCTACCCAAAAATCAACGCTCCCTCTTAGTGAGGAATGTGCTCTAGCAATACTTCTCACCATAAGCATCACCATGATCCATGACATTGGTCCTTTGCGTTGCTGATGCTCGGTCCACTGCCCCTCATCCACTGTGCTGCTGCTAACAGTGCTGCTACCCACAACACTGCCAATGTTGCTACTGCATCTGTACTGCGACTCCCTCTCAAGTGTTGTATTATCCGCTTCTACTGAAACATATTCTCAACCATCCCCATATTCTCCTTGAAATAAACAAACTTTGTTCTCCCTAGGGCCTTGGTGAGAATGCCTTCCACCTGTTCTCCTGTAGAAGTAACTATACTGCTTGCCGCTGGACACAGTCTCTGATAAAGTGACACCTGATTTCAATGTGCTACAACCGATCATGAAAAACCGAATTCTCAGAGACCTTGATACAACTCTGATTATTACACATAATACGAGTTTCTTCCATCTTTCTCTTGAATAGATTCATAAGCAACTTTCTAAGCCATATGGCTTCACACGAAGTCGTGCTTGTTGCCATATATTTAGCTTCAGCTAAGCTCAGTGCTACAGACTTCTGTTTCCTGCTGCACCAAGAGGTCATTCCTGATCCAATACTGAAGCATTACATTGAGGCACTTTTCCGGTCTACTGAACTTCCTGCCCAATCTGTGTTAGTGAATCCACTTAGTCTGATGTCATTGCCTCATATGTACTTTAATCCACGCTCGACTGTTCCCCGTATATATCTGAGAATGTGCTTGGCTGCTGCCCAATGTGCCCTCTTTGGTTCCACCATGAACTTACTGAGGGTATTGATTGCATAACAGATGTTTGGCCTGGTGTTGACCATATACATAAGAGATCCTATGAGCTGTCTGTACAAGGTGGGGTCTACTTCTTTTTCGTCAGACGCATCAATATTTTTGCAGTTGGTAATCAATGGAGAAGCCATGGGTCTACAATCTTGCATCCTTAATCTCTTAAGAATTTCTATAGTATATCTCCCTTGTCCAAGAAAGATTTCACCCTTCTGTTGCCAAACTTCCAACTCCAGGAAATAATGCATCAACCCCAAATCCTTCATGTTGACTTTTGCTGCCAGGTTCTCCTTACAGTCCTTGATGAGCCTAGATGAACCTGACATAAACAAGGCATCTACATATAATACCAGTATTAGAGGCTCATTTTCTACTGTTAGATAGTACTGATTGGGATCTGCATCACTCTTGACAACTCCCATCTTCTATAGGTAACCATCAATCCGACCATACCAAGCTCTAGGTGCTTGCTTAAGCCCATACAAGGATTTCTTCAGCCTGCATACATGAGTTTTCTTCTCATGTGTCTCAAAGCCTCTCGCTATTCAATGTATACTTCTTCTTCTATCACCCCATTCAAGAAAGCAATCTTGACATCCACCTGGTGAATCTCCCACCCCATATGCGCTGCAAGAGATATCACAGATCTGATAGAAGTATACCTGGCTACTAGGGCAAAGGTTTCTTCGTAGTCTATTCCTTCCTTTTAAGCATACCCCTTAGTCATGAACCTGGCTTTGTACTTTTCCACGCTTCCATCTACAACATACTTGATCTTGTAGATCCATCTCAAACCTACAACTGATATATCTTGAGGTCTAGGTAACACTTCCTAGCCATTATTATGGAACTGTATTCTTCCACCATAGCATCTACCCATACTTGATATTGAACTGCCTCCTGAAAACTAGAGGGTTCTCCAACCTGTGTTACCAAAGCTTGGTATCTGTCTGGTTGTCTATGTTTCCTTTTCTCGGTTCTAGGAGCTCCAATGAACTCCTCTGCATCCCTTAGTATCTATCGTAATTCTCGGCTCGTTCTTCCACTAGTAGTGGGAGGATCTACTTGCTCCTCTTCCTACAAATCTTCCTGTGGTGATACTTTTGGTTTCTTATGCCTTGGAGAAGCGCTGGTGCTGGTTTCAGCTGGTCGAAGTGGTTGGACCAATGGATCGTACTTTGACTGCTTTTCGGAAGGCATTTCTCGAGATTTCCTAAAAGCTCTGTCCTCTATGAACTTTACATCCCGTTGTACTACGACTTTCCTACTGCCAGGAATGTAGATCCTATATGCCTTAGCATTCTCGCTACATCCCACCAGATATCCTTTTTCCGCAGCCTGATCCAACTTTTTTCTCTTTTCTTCAAGTATATGGCAGTACGCTAAACTCCCAAAGATCCTGAAATGACTCACTTCTGGCTTTTTTCCAATGAAGACACTCTCCGGTGTAATCTTACCTAGTGCCCTGTGAGGAATCCTGTTTTGAACATACACAACTGTGCTGCATGCTTCTGCCCATAGAAATTTGGGCATATCTTGATCATACAACATTGCCCTCGCTACTTCAACAATAGTTTTGTTTTTCCTCTCTGCAACCCCATTCTACTCTGGATTATATGGAGTGGTCCATTCTCTTTTGATGCCTTCCCTTGCGCAAAACTCAGTGAAGTATTTATCAATATATTCTCCACCATTGTTTGAACGCAATACTTTTATCCTCTTCCCTATCAGATTCTCAACCAAAGCCTTAAAATCTTTGAATCAATCAAAAACCTCATCCTTGGTCTTTAGAAAGTAGATCCAAGTCTTCCTGGAATGGTCATCAATGAAGGTGATAAAGTATTTGACACCACTAAGAGCTCTTGTGGACATTGTTTTGCAGATATTTGAGTGTATTAATCCCAAAACACTCTTTGTCGTATTGTTACTTCTGGACAGTTTCTATTGTTACTATTGGGACTCTTGAGACGATTTCCCTGAGAATTCTTAGAGCCCCATGGTGTAAGTGCCTCATCCTTCTGTGCCATAGTTCATTCAAATCTTTTTCATCATTGCTGCCTATTAGTTCCATTGGAGATTCTAGCTGCAACATATACAATCTGTTGCTTCTGACTCTAATTTGGGCCTTCTTCTTTCAACTCGGGTGTTTGACATATACTTTCTTTCCAATGAAGTGTACATCATAGCTCTTGTTTTGTAACTGAGATGCAGAGAGCAAGTTCATTCCCAATCCAGGCACATGCATCACATTGGTAGCTCGAAGCCGATCTCCTACTTCTATTTGAAAACTATAGTACCTCTTCCAACAAGAGTACATTTAGCCTTATTACCCATGGTGATTTGGAAGTTCATATTTTCTTCTTGGTAGCTCGAGAAGCATTCTCATATTTCAATTATATGCGCAGAAGCCCCGCTATCAATATACTAAACCTTGGAGGAAGCATAGCTTGACAAGCAAGAGACTTCTTCTTCCAATCTGGAAGTCAACACATAAATATCATGATCCATCGTATCTTTCGTGCTTTCCTCTTTCCCAGGAGAACTGCATGAGCCACTTCGAGTTGTTGCTCCAGCAACTTCAAGACCACAACTCATTGCAGAATCTCCAACCCTATTGTCCGATCTCTGCTCTGATACCATGTGGAAATTTCTAACTTGAAATTCTATTGCAGTAACTAATTTATTTCGCCTTCTTATTTTCCACAGTAAGTTATTTACAAAACCCTCCAGTAAACAGAAAAACAAATTCTACTATAGTTATCACACAATTACATAGAGAAAAGAATAGTGAAATGAAAGCACAAGAATCAATCACATCAACACAATTGTTTTTGGAAAATTGTCCCCGAAAAAACCCAATGCGGGAAAGCCGGTGCAACAGATGAGGGTTTATTTATTATTCTTCAACAACAATTTCTTTACAAGGAATGATTTGTAGAATAACGAAGAAACATTTGTGAAAACACCTGAGATGGTTTTCCTCCAGTCACTGGATAAATTCTAACACCCTAGAGACTCTCAAGCCTCCATTGCATCACCTCTGCGTCCTCTTCTACGTGAGCACTGCGTCCTCTACTATGCTGCCTCTCTGCGCTGCCCCTCTACGTTCTCTCTGCTGCTCTGTGTCCCTTCTCCTTTGTCTTTGACTGTTTCTGATACCCTTCTCTTCCTTCACCTTGCAACTCTCCCTTTGAAATTGAACTCTTCTCTTGGAGTATCGAATTCCCTCGGGTTACTGAGTATTTGCCTGGTGTGTCTCCAACTGACCCACACGTATTCATTTATACTTTTCCTATTGATAAATCAACGATCGTGTTCTATTCCTTAATCAACGACTAAGATTAAAACATACTTTGTCCTTGTCACTTAAAGGCTTCTCACCCACATTTATATTAATTCACTTTAATTATTTTAATTCCCTAAGTTTTAACTTAGGCAACATTAAAAATAATTAATTTTTTGACTAACATTCATTCCGGGTGGAATTTCTCCAAACAATTTCCGAGTCTTGGAGATCTCATGTGTTCTAGCCCCTCCACAAAATTTCGGAGCTAGAGCACATTTGATGCTACCCAAAAATAAACAATGACATCCTATCTCCGTTGTGTTGGTTGACTAAAAATACTCAGAAGCACCCCACCTCAAGCTTTGGAATCTGGCTTGGGGGTGACCACTGCAAGTAAGGCTTGGTTACAACTGTCTACAATTGGGTGGGGAGTTGTAGTTCCAATCTCGATTGCCATCTACAATATTGATTTCAGAAAAGTGTTTGAAAATGTATTCCTAGTTATTAAGCTCACATGGCATTGTTAAATTGGGGCTATACTCACTATAAGAATGACTCGTGGTTCGTTGTGATTGGAATGGTGAAACTCTGATAAATGTGTGCCTTGTTGTTTAGTGCCATGCTAATGTTTTTTTTGCATGAAACACACATGTTAAACCACTTGTGTCGGTGCGGAATGCACTAAGTCGCACCCTTGTATGTTGAATGAGAATTGGATTTTTAAATGTGTTGGATTTGGGCCTACAGTAATGTTTATTTGATGGCTAGCTGTGTGGGTTATGCCTGAGAATGTGATCGGTCTGAGAGTGCTGACCATAGGCCTGTAATAATGTTAATATTGAGCCTAGATATATAGTTTTTTTTTTTTAAATCGAGTTGGGTAGGAGACTTCCTGTTTATACGTGGAACACAGATCTCTTTATAACCTTCTTGGGTACTGAATGCCTTATGGTTGTCGTTATAAGTTTAATTAAGCTTATTGCCCTCAAAAGAGACCTGTAGATCTCCATAGAAATACCACTTGTTTCCCACAAATAATTAAGATTTAAAGGGACTATAGACCTCTGAGAGGCTAATTGAATGAGCCCAGACAATTATAGAAACGCCGTAGCCGAGCCAATTTAAGTTCCTTTAGGATGGCTTGGTTAATCCTGAACGACATATGACTCCCGTGTCTCGCTTAGAACCATAGTGGTTGAGCTATTGTTGAATCCCCTTCGCAATTGGCACTGCCATGCGCCTTATCTTGTTTCCATAGCCTTTGAACCTTATCCGTGGATGCGACAGAAGTTATCGGGCCGAGCAAGGGTTGGCTTCAAGGCCATATCACTAGCCATAAGACCACAAAGCTTAACCCAATGCAAGGCCAATGTAATGGGCGACCAATATTGAGTGGGGAAATCGACGACTGGGCAATGGTTGGTGTTGTAGCTCCTAGAGACAACCTTGAGTTGCAAAAGACCAGTGCCTAGGGAATCTTAAAATCAGAGGTTGAATGTGAACACTTGTATAAAATGCCTCTGACAAAATATGGAATAAGAGAACAATGGTTTTGGTGGTTCATGGATTGAGATGACCTTGGAGTCGATTCATGTGAATTCCTTATATTGTGAGAGGATTCAAGAGGCTGCAAGGCTGATGGCTTTTAAATGGGCCGAGTATAAAACAATGAACATAAATCTTAAAATATGTAGAGGTGTTGAGAGAGAACGGAGAAGGAACCCATGAGAGACAAGCTTAAGAGATTTAAGAATTTGTCCTCTATGAACTCAGAGGAAACGAATATGAATGAGATATGGACAACAACATAGGTTCGTGGAGTGCGAATTAAGGGAGTGCAGTAAGCTTAATACATGAGCGTTAACACCTAAGCGTTATACAGACACGAATTCATGAATAAAATTGCAGACCACCGACAACTACATTACACAAACCATCAAAGCATAATAGCATGAAAGATGATTACATTTAAAGAGGAGATTATAGATAACAAAAGAAAACAAATACATACTACTCATAACTCCATCTGGAATCCAAATATCAGCTCTGTATTCATACTAAGTTTAAACAACTCTCCCAAATATGTGTCTTAGAGCACAGGGAGCACAATCATACAAAACTACAACAAAATTCTTCAAAATTCCAGAACCTTTGTTTCATCTAAGAACTCCCTACATATAGAGTTCTCCCTGAGGGTTTATGATCGAATATTCTGTCAATGATCGCTCCACAGGTGAAATCAAAATATCCTAACAAACTATTAGAGCGTGCTTTAAGAAATCACTCTTGCAACAGAAAAATCAAAACAGAAATGGGTAAAATCGGGATTTTACCAAAAAAACATCATTATCTAACAGTAAAATAAGCAAAACAGTTAGCCACGGAGGCCAAATTCCAGAATCTTCAAAGGAGTGGTGAGAAGTGGCGGACGGTTTTGACTACATTATGTAATTCAATTTGCTATTTGGCATCCTCCACTCTCTGAGTCTCATTATTTCCACTTGCTATTGCGGAACGACCGGTTGTGCTGTGCAGACTAAATTATTTGGTGGGGAGCTCTTGGAGGGACTGCGTAACCTGTGACCGAGTGATTTACCAATGAAAGAATTGTGCTAAATCTGAAAACCAGGCTCCTTATTCCGGAGGGGGTCCCAAGTGGTAAGTGGTATTGGAGAGGGGGGGGGGTGCGAAATGACAATATGAAGGCACATGGAGGAGAGGGTGGTAATGGAAACCGTCTATTCTGGACCCCCCCTCCCCCCATAGTTAAAGTTTGAAGGCCGGGAGGGGTCGGAAATGTGTTAAGGACTGTTGGATGCGTTGGGGTGGAGCGGAAGTGAAGGCGAGATGGCGGAAGTCATTTACATTGAAGTGGGCTTAAGACAGGCCACGGGGGGTTATTGATGACGTGGCGAAGTGGTGGGACTCGTGCCCGCAAATCGCATGCCACAAAGTTTATGTGCGAGCAGGCGGAGTTTGGACGTTAAGACTTGCGATGGGCGAAGTGCGGGGGAGGTGAGGGACATGGCAGGGTAAAGTGGAGCCGACTGCATCGCAATCGTAAGTCTTTACCATGGAGCAGTAGAGATAAGCCTTAAACGGTGCGAAGTGCAAAATGCAAAACCTTTGAAAAATGCTGCAGGTATGGTTTGTCCGTGAATCCTCAGAAATACATGTTTGCCTTGGAGGAAGGAAAGTTACTGGGGCACATAGTAACTAAGGAGGGAGTGAAGATCAATCCAAAGAGGGCAGAGGTGATAGATGGAATTCCCCTACCAAGAAACAAGAAGGAGATATAGGTGTTCCTGGGAAGAATAAATTTCCTCAGAAGGTTCATTCCCAACTATGCTAAGATTGTTCGCAACATCATTGGGATGCTGAAGAAGAACAGTGAAGTTAGATGGACTCATGAATCCAAGGACTCCTTCGTTAGGATCAAAAAGGCCTTTGTAGAGGCTCCAACGCTGGCCAGCCCAGATTATCGGAAGTCGTTCATGATCTTCTCTTTCGCATCTCCTCACACAATAGCTGCAATACTTTTATTGAAAAATTCTGAAGGACATGAGCAGCCCATTGCGTTCTTTAGCCAAGTCTTGCGAGATGCTGAGCTGAAATATGATATCCTGGAGAAGCAAGCTTATGCCTTAGTAAAATCTCTAAAGTCGTTCCGGGTATATGTGTTACAGTCTACCATAACCGCCTATGTTCTCACAACAATGGTGAAAGATATCTTGGTACAGGGTGACAATGAAGGAAGAAGGGGCAGGTGGATAGCCAAGATTCAAGAGTATGAACTAGAGAGAAAGCCTACCAAGCTCATTAAAGGCCAAGGGTTGGCCAGAATCTTGTCTGAATCCGACTGTCAAGATATGGGGATAAATCTGTCTATGACATGAGGACACAGGTGCACCTCAAGACATAGAATCTTCCACTCAAAAAACACATGTGAAGTACCTTCTCTCCCCATGGTATAAATATGTAGTGGGATATATTTTAACGCTTAGATGTCCCCCCAGCTATGATAAGGCCAAGTACCACACCTTAAGGTTGAAGTCTCAAAAGTATATCGTGGAAAATGGGCGACTTTATTGGAAGGACCCGACGGGGATCCTACTATTGTGTTTAACAGAGTAGGAAGTAGACCAAGTGATGGCTAAATTCCACGAAGGGATATGTGGTGGACATTATAGCTGGCGATCCATTACACACAAGATCTTGAGGGTAGGTTTCTTCTAGCCTAAACTATTTGGTGATGTACATGCTCGTGTCCGGGCCTGCGAGAAGTGTTAGACATTCGCTGAAAAGCAAAGGTATGCACCTCTCCCATTGATCCCAATACATATTGAAGAACCTTTTAGGAAGTGGGGAATTGATTTCATAGGAGAGATTCACCCAGCCTCTAGCAATCAACATCGATGGATCCTCACTCCTACAAATTACTTCACCAAGTGGGTAGAAGCCGTGCCCACAAGAAATGCTATAGATTCAATGGTGATCAAGTTCCTGGAGGAGAACATAATAGCCAGGTTTGGATGCCCAACTAAAATCATTACAGATAATGCCCAGGCATTCAAGTCGGCTAAATTTGTAAATTTTTGTCAGCGTTACAACATCTTGCTGGGACACTCCACTGCATACTACCCACAGGGCAACGGGTTGGCAGAATCATCTAACAAGACACTGATGAGAATTCTGAAGAAGACCATCAATGAAAATCAAAATAACTGGGACTCAACTCAAGTTCTCACTCTGGGCAAATCGCATCACCACTAAAAGATCCACAGGAAAGTCCCTTTATGAGCTGGTGTATGGCAGAGCCACAATCTTCCCAATTCAGCTTGCATTACCTGTGGCACGATTCTTGTAAGAAAGAAAGGAGGAGCCAAATGACCTCATATGAAGAATGAATCAATTGGTGGAGTTGAATGAAACCTAGGAACAAGTAAGCCTCAAACTAGCAGAGTATCAAGAAAAAATGAAAGGCTTATTTGACCAGAGAGCTAAAGAAAGAGAAATCCAAGTTGGGGATTTGGTGCTGCGATGGGATATCATGCGAGCAGACAAAGGAAACAGTTGGGATGATGACACCCTGGAGGGGTTTCATCTTGGAAGACAATAAAAGGTTGCATGAGAGGAGCCTCCGGGGTGACGTGCGGCCAGGTTAGTGTGGCAAGCAGGACCAATCCCAAGAAAATTGTGCGTCAGGACAAGTGGCCCACTAGTACACATAAGCTCAGAGACTATCCCCCGGAAGCCTGAGAAGGGCGCACGACAAGGGGGAGCGGGGTGACGTGAGCTCGGGCTATGGTGGCATACACGCACACCTGAAAAGTCGCTCATTGGAGATATGTGGGCCCAACATACAAGTCTTCCCGATGGACTGACCCTGAAACATTTACAAGTGCAAAAAGGAGAGGAGCTGGGGTAACGGGCTCGAGAGACGAGAAATATTTTCGACAGTAACGACCCATTGCATTAGATAAAGAAACCATACATTCATATACATATATTTATATGCATGTCGATAACATTTTATTTCATAGCGTGGGGTGTGGGATCTAAACCCATGAACGATTCGACAACTAATAAGTAATTTCCATGTGGCATTGGATTAGCCAAAGAGTATGGCCACATGGTCAAGGCTCTGACGTGGCATCCTCTAATTCCCCATATTGTAATGGTCACATATTTTGATCCGAAGGTCATATTGAAGCAAAACCTTATATCACCAGAATAAATGAACGCAAGGGTAATGCCAACTCAAGCTCTAAGTGAGTCAAAGAGATCAAAATTTTAGACCCCATTGCCATAAGACACCTTGGATATTGGGTCAACATACTGACTACCTCCTCTTAACATGTGTTATGATGAGGATTAGGATGGGGGTATGTTGCAAAGTGGTATCATAACATCCAGGTTCAACACTCAGTCTGGATGGGCTCTATCACGAACAATCAACAACAAGGATTCTTGCAAAGGAGTTCATATTTATTTTTAGAAGATTAACTAAACATATGTTTAGGTGTTAAAAGCCGATTTGTAGTGGATTGCATGCATGTATGAGTGTTGTGCTTACTTTGTGAATTGA
This sequence comes from Pinus albicaulis, assembly GCA_034641835.2. Lineage (NCBI taxonomy): Eukaryota > Viridiplantae > Streptophyta > Pinopsida > Pinales > Pinaceae > Pinus > Pinus albicaulis. The sequence continues at coordinate 1,025,254,011 of CM076574.1, forward strand.
GTAATTAGCATGGTACTAACGAATGATATGAATTCATTATTATTGATGTGCCAATTTGTGATAGATTGTTTAGCTAGTCTTGCACCAATAGATTTCCAGTAATGAGCCAAGGTAATAAAAATTGTTATATGCTAAATTTTACTTAGAACTAACAAAAATGTGTGTGAGTAACAACACATAAGGTAAGATAACATACAATAAGGGTCACCCAAAACAACAAAGGTTGGTATGCCATAAATCCTGATAGCCAAGAAATGAACAACGTGATGGTAGAGTATAGTTATAACCATACACAACATGGGGGAGAAGAAATATCAGTTGGCCAAGGGGGAGGGGTAGACTCTCCTGACTTAATGGATACCTTGTGAAGTCTAAGGGATGAAATTAGGAGTTGCAAGGCATATATTGAAAGGCTGGTAAGGGCTCAGGAAAATCAAGATGAGGTAAATGCAATTATACTGCAAAGCCTCTCAAACTTGCAAAGGTAGAGGCAATATGAGCCAAGGTATAGCCATAGATGCAGGCCGAGTCCCTCTACATCAGAAGATAAAACAAATGGGGCAGATGGTAGCAGGCCCAAGAAGATGCACAAATGGGAAAGTGACATAGTGAGAGGAAATGTACCAATGAGCACCCCTGAGAGAAGCATTGACACAAGTGAACACCATTCTAGCTCTCCTACTAGGAGGCATTGTCATCATCGTCATTATCATTAAAGGGAGAAAGGGACTACATTCCAGAAGAATTTAAGAGAGCCAAACCGCCCATCTTTGACGAAGAAATGAGGAAATTTGAAGATGAAAAAGCTTGGCTGCTTGGAATGAGGCTTTATTTTAGAATCCATAACTATTTTGAAAACATGAAGGCAATGATAGCCACCTATTAGAGAAAAATATTTATTAGACAACTACTATGACATCAATGCAAAATAATTCTATGAGCTCAAAATGGGACAAATGTCAAATTAAGAATATGTCACCAAGTCCTTGGAGTTGCTAAGATATGTGTCTTACCTCAAAGATGAGAAGGAAAAAGTTCAGAGGTTTATCAATGGGTTACCTTTATCATCCAAAGATCAAATTCAGATCCATGAGCCTCAGACATTTAATGATGCCATAAAAAATATGAAACACTGCTATACTCAGTCTAAGCGCATGCTAGAATTTAAATCTGAATGGAAGTCAAAGAGAAGTGCCAAATTTAAAGGTAAAAGGCAGAAAGCGATTAGGGAGTCAAATATGGTCCTTACTACCCAAGAAGGTCAACAAAGACCCAACACTGAAGGCATAAATCATTCAGCTCAAGGAGCCAAGAGTTATGGAAAGGAAACATACAAGTGCTGGACTTGTGGAGAAAATCACTAGAGGAAGGATTGCCCACGACGCAGGAACGTTGTTTCGAAAATGTAGAACATAGAGGAATTGAAGACGGTGGGAGATGTGGCATGTGACCTGCCCATGATCTACACAACACTAGACAATCAATAAACATATTATCATGCTTCCATAATAGAAATGGAAGGTAAAATTTGTAATCAAACCATCTCTTCTTTGATTGACTATGGTTCTAATTATAACTATGTTAGCAACGAGCTTGTGAGACAGTGTCAATTGAACCAAGAACAACAGAGGAGTCTTGACTGGTTCAACTAGCCGGAGGGACAAATAAGAAGGTCGAATACTGAGTGAAGGCTTGCCCAATTGAATTAAATGGAATACCAATAGTGGAAAATCTCAATGTGTTATCATTGGGTGTGTACAACATGATGTTAGAAATGAATTGGATATATGAGCATAAAACCAAGGTTGACTGCTTTGAGAAAGCAATTGAGTTCCGGGACGAGTATGGAGAAAATAAGATATTGCAAGGGAAGCAGATCCCTACATCATTAAGACTGACCACAACCATGCAAGCTAAGAGAAACATCAGAAAATGATGCCATTTTTTTGTTGTACATGTTTCCAACAGTGAGAAAGGCATTAAAAATGCTGGAGATGGGGAGAGAGAAATGTTGAAACACTATGCTACGTTGCAACAATACATAAATGTATTTACAGTGGAAGTTCGTGGATTAGCTCCTCACAGAGAGGTAGACTTCTCAATCGAATTGATGCCAGGAGCAACTCCAACATCCAAGGCACCATATTGAATGGGTACACTAGAGATGGTTGAGCTGACATTACAACTTAAGGAGATGTTGGAGAAAGGCTACATAAGGCGAAGTGTGTCCCCATGGGGAGCACTAGTCCGGATTGTGAAGAATAAGGATGAAAACCTTAGATTATGCATAGAGTACATGCAGTTAAATAAAGTGACCTTCAACAATAGATATCCATTACCACAGATCGATGATATATTTGATAAACTAAGAGGAGAAACAATTTTATCCAAGATTGACTTAAGGTTCGACTATCATTAGGTTCGTATAAAAGATGAGGACATCCACAAAAAAACCTTCATGATGAGGTATGGGCATTATGAATCTGTGGTCGTGCCCTTTGGGCTTACCAATGTACCTGCAACCTATATGTGCCTTATGAACAATGTATTGCATCCTTATTTGGATAAGTTTGTCATAGTCTTTGTGGATGAAATTTTGGTTTATTCAAAGACTAAGGAGGAACATAGAGAACATGTGACAACAATATTGCAACTACTAAGAAAGCATAAAATTTATGCAAATCTTAGTAAATGAAACTTATTCCAATCACAAATTCATTACTTGGGGCACATTGTCTCAAAGGAAGGAGTGGTAGTTGACCCAAAAAATATTAAGGCTCTCAGGAAATGGCCAACACCAAAGAACATGGATGAAGTTAGATCATTCATGGGGCTAGCAAGCAACTACAGAAGATTCATCAAAAAATTCTCTGTGATAAGCCACCCAATCACTTTCTTGTAGAGGAAGGGAAGGAAATTTACATGGACAATTGACTGTGCATCAAGCTTTGATCAATTGAAGCAACTGTTGACCAATCCACAAGTATTACAGATAAAAGATCCTGAAAATGATTTTATAATGTGTGTGGATGCCTACAATGAAGGACTCGGTGGAGTGTTGATGCAGGAAGGTCAAGTGGTGTGTTATGAGTCCTGCAAGTTGAATTAACATGATCATAATTATGTAACTCATGATATTGAATTAGCTACCATCATCCATGCGTTGAAGATGTGGATACACTACCTTCTTGGACAAGAATTCACCCTAATGATTGATCATGGAGGGCTGAAGTATTTATTTGAATAGCCCAAGTTAAATGCAAGGCAAGCAAGATGACTAGCCACACTTAGTGAATTTGATTTTGAAATCATATATATATATATATATATATATATATATATATATAAAGGGAAAGGAGAATAAATTAGTAGATGCACTCGGTAGGAGGGTGCAATTAAATCATTTAACAACCATAAATTATTATTATTATTATTTTTTGTAAATTAAGAAGGTCTATTCACATTAATCATAAAAAGTTATATTACATAGCGGCCCTGGTGAGGTGTATTCGCAGGCATACGTCTGGTAGTAGTAGACTCATTTATCTGTTGCATTTGGGTCTCGCCCTCTGGGATGGGGAGTACAGGGAATAGAGTAGAGGGGAGAGTGCTATAGTAAAAAAACTCGAGATGTTCATAAGTTTCAATTCTGGAAAAAAGGCTTTGAAGCCTCGAACTAAAAGTCAAAACAACAGACAAAACCTGATATTCAGAGAAAACAGACATGATAGTAGGTGAGTTAGAGGCCAGGAGAGCGTTGCGGTGCCGCGTTGTTGGTCAAGAAGTCGTCCACGCTGATGGGCTTGTCGGGAGTATCCTCATCGGAACAGAAAATCTGGCGCTGGCTGGAGGAGGGCCCGACGCCTGGACAATTCGGCCTGGGCGAGGAGTGCTGAGCAATGGGGTCTGCCACTTCTTCCATGGGGCGTTGGTGGTGGTGGCAGGTAGCAGACTGACTCTTTAGGAGAGCATAATTGGGTGAGCTCCTATCAATGAACCTTCTATGGTGCACTTCACTTACATACATAACGAATTTCTCCGTTAGGGAGTCAAGCTTGCATTCCAAAATGCTGTTGCAGTCCTGCTGATCCTGGAGGGCGATAACAAGGAGAGTTTTGGTTTGCCAGTATAAATCAAGAGCTCAGCTATACAGGGTTTCTCGGGGTCTGGTGAGACCTGGGTCCAGAATCCAGCCAAACGCGACATCCACCGCCTCAGATGATGTATTTGTACGAAGAGTGTGAGCTCTGTCCTCCAATTTGGTGAGTTGCTGCTGCATATCCTGGCTGGCAGTGGCTATGAAAGTGCTAGCAGAGTTCCTGGCTACAGTCTCTGCACTGGTGACTGGGGGACGAGATTTTTTGGCCCAGTGGGCGCCGCGACTGCGACGGGCAGGGGGGAGGGTGAGCTTTGCGAGGGGCCATGGGAGCTGGGTGAGGCAGAGCTGGGGAGGGGGAAACAAAGGTATGAGGGGGAAAAACTTGATAGGCCTACTTCTGGGGAGACAGAGTGGTGATAAACCCGGTGAGAGGAGCAGGAAAGAATGAGGAACAGGTGAAAGTGGAGGGGAAGATATAGGCAGGCGAGAGGTGAGGCAGACAGGGGAAGCCACGCGGGAGCGTGCCAAATGCGTTTTCTGTGTCTTGCAGGAAATTAATATGGCATATGGGAGAATAATGCTGAGATCTGGCTGTTGGAGTGCCGAGGGTAGGATTATACATGGGGAGGGAGGTTGGTGTGAGTATCATGATTATTGATTTGATTGAGAGGGGGAACCGAGGAAGTGGCCAATCCTCCCTACTCTGAGTCCGAGAAGCTATTACAGGTCCATTCAATTTTTACAGATGGCAGAGCGAAGGTGTCCCAGGCTGCTGAAGTGAGACAGTTGATGTCGCTGACGTCCGTGTTAGCTAGGAAATCAACAAGCTTGTTAGATTTGCATCTAAAAGCAGAGAAGGAGATTCCCTTGGCATTGTCAATACTGTATTTGATTTTTTGCAGGGTTTTGTTTATTCTCCAACAGTTTGAGACTTGGTGGACACTTCAACGCTGTTGGATTTTCTGGAAATCTTGGGTAGCAACGGTGGAGTCCCCTTCAACAAGGAGGGGCTATAAGTTCTGATATCTTGCAATGGCGAGAGCATGAGATAAGGCCTAAAGTTCAAATGCATTGTTGGTGGTGTGGCCAAGGTTCTCGTAGTAGATCCAAATAATTTTGCCTTCATGATTTCTGAAAAAACCTCCAAAGTCGACATTGCCTGGATTACCTTTAGAAGCACCGTCATAATTTAGCTTGACAATGTTGGGGTCAGGAGGATGTCATTTGGGCTCCGGCAAGGAGGTGAGAGAAGTAGAGGGGTTAGAGGGCGGGGAGAGGAGGGAGAGGTCAAGAAGGGAGAGGATGCGAAGGTCCTCCCTTGTGGGGGAGGGGAGGAGGGATCAGGGAGTTTGGTTATGGAGGCAGATTCTCTTAAAGTCTGTTTGATAGAATGGATGAATTGTTCTTCTTTTTTTTCCAGGTTTTTGAAGATACGAGAATTTTTTCTTTCCAGAGAGCCCAACATATGATGCCATGAAGAAGGTTCCAGGCCAAGTTGATGAGAGGCTGGGTGGAGAAGGAGGTTCGCGAGAGGTTGAGGGAGAGGAGAATGGAGGAAGGGTCTTTGTCGGAGGCTTTAAAGACAAAAAGAAGCCAATTCCAAATGTTGGAGGTGAAATGGCAATCGTTTAGCAAATGATTGGAGGTTTCTGCATTGGATTTGCAGAGAGTGCAGATGGATGGGCCAGTGAAACCTTTTTTTTGGAGGTTGTGCTGGGTCGGAATTAAGGTATGTTTCCACCCTATGATTACTTCGAATTGTGACACAATTTTGGTAGTTCTCCCTCATTTTAAACAATAAATATAGAAAAGGTTTATGAAAATCAGGGCAATTGGGCTAACGACAAAAGGAAATGCTTTTGTAATGGAAATTTGACTTATTTTACCTCTGTATGCAGGAAAACAGAGCAGCTGAACCAACGTTAAATAGAAGACAACCGATAGACACGGACTCATGGAATCTCAGTAGCCTCTAGAAACCAACAGAAGTCAGGAAGATAGATCCAAGCTTGAGAGCCCAAACGACAGCCACGCGCAGCGGGCTGTCGTTTGGAAAATATTGTTCCATTGCGTGAAAATGCCTTTAAAAGGACCAAGGATGAACTAGAAAAACATAATTTTTCCTTCTGTAATCAACGCTTCAGGACAAAATTGTTCGATTGTATCCCTGTATTATCTTTTGATTCAATCAATATTTTTGATGTTTTGAGCAATCATCTTTTGAGTTTTCATTGCGTTAGAACTTCTGGTGGTTTGGGCCCAGCCCCTGGGAGTCTCTCCGCTAATTTCTGTGCTGTGCGTTAGTTACAGAATAAATATCCAGTTATCTAATGCAGTTGTAAAATAAATTTTCCACTCAATAAAGTTATGGTTTTTATTTCTTCAGAATAGTTTAACATTCGTGCTTTCTGGTTTAGAATAATTTTTTACAGCATTTGTGCTTTCTGATTTATAATAATTCTTTATCGTTGTTAGATGTTTTCATTTTCTTCCAACGCCTTTGTAGTCGATTTAAGAATCGTAGAATAATTACCAGTCAATGTTATTCATATTTACAAATTAGATTGTTCCCTCAGTACGATAAGGCGTCCAATTCTCAATTAAGTACAACAAGATGTCAATTAGTCAGTTTGCAAAGAGAATTACATTGCAAAATTATATAAGTAGTTGCTGATTTAGTTTATTCAGATTGCTGTTCAATTCATTTAGGTTGCTGTTCAATTCGTTAAGATTGCTATTCAATCCGTCATTACGCTGTTCAATTATAAGTTTCTCTCCTTCGGAGCTAGGTAGAGTAGTTAGCTGCATTATGCCATTTTCACGTCTCTTTGAGTTGATTGAACTTCGAGAATTAGAGAATCCTTTTCATAAGCAACATAGAGTATCTATCATTCGATCTCACTTGCATATATTTTGCTTACACTCTTGAAATAAGAAGTCTTTCCCTGGGTTGACAATTGAATGATGAGCTTAGAGGTTTCCTATAATAAGCCACCTTTGTGAATCGACATTTTTGGAGCCGTTTCCAGGGGGGGTGTTAAGAGTGATATCTTTTATTTATCTTTCTCCATTTCTGTGAATAATTGGGTATTAAAAGCGAGAGGTAAGAACTCGTGTACCAGTAAGCAAAACACTTGCCCCATAGCCCACTTCTCAGCAAGTTGTGTAAAGATTGGTAGAATAGGTGCCCTTGTTTTATGACTAGGAAGAAAAAGATAGAAACATATTGAAATCATCCACAAAAATCCCCAAAATCAAAGGGACTGATGATCCTTGGAAGAACAACATATATAGACGAAATCATTAAGAAAGCTGAATCCTAGGCATCCGTAGGACCCATAATCATTCCCACTCAAAGACGTACTACTCTCCCTTAGGCATCAGCCTCACCGTCTACAGCCCACGCCGAGATTCACAGTAAGACAGAAGGATCAGAGCTAAGCCTTCAAACTGCCAATCATATAGTTACTGACCCTTCGAGAGAGGGAGGTTATTATAACTTACAAGAAGGGGAAGGAGAAACTAGCGGTGCAATACAAATAGAAGCTTCTGAGACTAATTCTCCTAAAGGAGTGTTCGACACAGAAATACTCGGTATCCTAGACCAGGGAAGCGTTGTAAGGTTTCCTCCGCATTCACCTCCCAATCCCCCCAGGATTACTCCTCCAGAACAAGGAATTCCTGAAGATCACTTTCACATCTTTAACCAAATGGAAAACAATCAAAACCAAAATCAAAGGCAGACATCAACGTTGGAGTATCCCATTGTTGATCATGCTGCAAATTCCCCTATGAAAGCTATTCCCTTACAAAGCATCCCCACCTTCCATGGGCTGACCATAGAGGATCCTGATGCATTCTTATTTGAATTCGATGTCCTATGTAGGGGGTATGAATACACCACCAACCCTCAGAAATTGAAACTACTTCCATCTACTTTAAAGGGAGCAGTATTACGTTGGTACACGGGGCTAGGTGGGGGAACCATCAATAATTGGTGACAGATGAAGAACATTTTTCTTAATAAATATCAAGACTATTGCCGGACTCGAGAACTAAAAAATGAAATCTTCAATATGTCTGCAAGGGACAATGAAACATTAGAGGAATACGTAGAAATATTTCAATACAATTTACAAAGGTCTCCATAAACTACACTATCCAAAGACATCTTAAAAGCTACACTGATTAAGGGAATGAAAGAAGAATGGTTTGAAACACTTAACATAATGGGAAAAGGGGATATTTCCCAAGAAGGATATGATGAGATTATTTCCCTATGTATTAGGTGCTCTCGGGGTAATACGCGTAATAAGACAAGTGAAAGTGACTCAATAAAAATTACCTTAAGCATCCTAGTGGCAACGTAACTAGAGCTAAGTTTGGAAATCTCTTGGAAAAGTTTAAAACTGAAATTTTGGGTACTTTGACAACACATATTGATGTTTTACAAGCCAAGCAGAAGCAAGCTATAACAGAGCAGAATTTGGCCATATTTTTCCCACGCTGTCGGAAGAAGCATAGCCAAAGGGAATGCCCCTTGGACACAGTTCAGATTTGTGCCATCTGCACTAAGGACCATACCACAAACCATTTCCCTTCACTTCCGGGGCTGAAAGTGGTTTTCAAAGAAGCGGAGGAAGAGACAAAACCAGTCTACCTAATGAATCAGCATTGACAATGGCAGGCATGACCAGGGATGCCGCAAGACCCACCCCAGTTATTTTATCCTCCACAGTTTAACTAGCAAAACCCTACAACAGCTTGGAAAAATCAAAATCCTTTTTCTACTTGGTCGACCCAGTTGTTTCCTATACCACCCTGGCCAACACAACCCTCACTAGGGAATAATTGGCCAAGCTTTCCTTGTTCTCCTCCTTATTGGAAAATCACTCCATACCAAGCCCAGTGGCCAGCATCCCCTTCTGAAACCACTAATTGGCCTCAGAATTGGCAGTGACCCCTGGGAATGACCAAATTACCAATAGGAGCAGGGGTCAAGAATCAACCTACACTTCCAGCTCCATACCCAGTTCAGCACAACCCTCAGCCTAACCTACGTCCTCAACTACCATCTCAACCCAATCCTAATCCTAATAACAAATCGGTTTAACTAATCCAGATCAGAGAAGATCAAAACCCTGACACTAAACTGAGGCAATGCAATGAACTAACGCTGAGAGCAGGACGTACTATATCACCAATAGAAGTTGCGATCCCACCTCAACCCAAACCTGGGACTTCAACGGAACCTAGCCAAGCAAATATAATGGAAATAGAGGTAGGGCAAGAGAAGGAAACAATTGACCAAGGGAGGCCTGAAGAGCTTAGGGTATCTCCACCTCCATTCCCTAAAAGGTTAACTCTGCCTAGACCTATAGCCTCTCCAGATTTTGACATCCTGGGGGAGTTAAGAAACCTTTGTATCAAAATTCCTCATCTCCAGTCCATACAAGACGTTCCCATCTATGCAAAAAAAATTAAAGAGCTATGTGGGAAAAAACAAGTAAAAAAACAAAGGCTGCGCCCACTGTTCATGTGGTAGGAACGCTATCTAACTTATTACTGGGTAAGGAACCACCCGTAAAATATGAAGACCTAGAAAATCCCATAGTAACTATGTAGATCTCTAGACATTCCTTTCCAAACACATTAGTCGACTTAGGGGCGGCCATTAACATCCTAACTGCGGGAACCTGCGAAAAGCTAGGCTTATCAGTGTTAGAAACAACGGCTACGTTGCTGAAGCTTGCTGACAGGTCTGTCATCAGGCCAGAAGGAATAATGCAGGACATCCTGGTCTCAGTAGACTCATGGGAATATCCAGCCGATTTCTCAGTTATTAACCCAAAGAACAGGATGGACGGGCACCAATTGATTCTAGGGCAACCTTGGATAGAAACAACGGATGCTTACATAGGCTGCCGAACAGGAAACATGACCATCACTAGAGGAGATTCCATAAAAACATCATTATTTATCCACCTGCCAAACCTAGCTTACCCATGGTAAAAATTCACAAACATCCATATGCATATTGGGAGCAAAGCATTCGTCCACCTCTGACATTAGTAGAAGCTCTCGAATTTAAAAATCAAACCGAAGACGATGTAATCAATAATTTTATGAATCATGGCACCCATGTCTGAGAACTTAAAATGCCAAATGTTGAAAACAGTCCTTGAAGATGGAGTTCAAGAGGACCCCTTGACAGACCTTGAAGATCAATATATTCCCACAACCACCGTGCATAACAATACACCCATTGAGATTGAGCCAAGGAAGATCTTGAACATCAATGGAAATTTGGATAGCAACAAAAAACAAAGGCTCATAAAAGTTCTATAGAAGCATAAAGGGGCATTTTCTTGGGACTACCTAGACATGAAGGGTTTAGATCCCCAACTTTGCACCCATCACATTTATACGGATAAAGAAGCTCGACCCATTAGACAATCTCAACGAAGGCTAAACCCACACTTAAAGGATATTGTAAAAGATGAGCTGCAAAAACTGTTGGATGTAAATTTCATCTATCCTATTTCAGATAGCAAATGGGTCTCACCTCTGGTAGTCGTCCCTAAAAAGAATGGGAAATGGAGAATCTGCGTGGATTACAGAGAAATGAATAAAGCAACATAGAAATACCACTTCCCCCTCCCTTTCATTGATCAAGTCCTTGACACATTGGCAGGGAAACGATTCTTTTCCTTTCTTGACGAGTTCAGTGGTTAGAATCAAATCCAGATAGCCCCTGAAGACCAGGATAAGACAACCTTTACATGCCCATGGGGTACGTTTGCTTACAAAGTTTTACCATTTGGGCTATGTAATGCCCCAACAACATTTCAAAGAGCCATAATCAACATTTTTTCTGACTTAATAAATGAGGGGCTTGAAATCTATATGGATGACTTCACACCATATGGTGAGGACTTTGATCAAGCTTTAGAAAAGCTAGAAAAGGTGTTGGAGCGATGTATTGCTACTAGGTTATGTTTAAGCAATGAAAAGTGTCACATGATGATGACCGAAGGAGTGATCCTAGGTCACTACATCTTTGCAGCTGGAATACAGGTAGATCCAACAAAAATAGAAGTAATCCTTCTATTAGCGACACCTTGTACACAAAAAGAGGTACGCAATTTTTTGGGATATGTAGGATATTATCGCAGATTTCTAATTTTTTTTTCACAAATAGCTGCACCTTTGTATGCATTGACTGGAAATGTTGAATTCCACTGGACTGATAAATGTGACGTCGCTTTTACAGGTTTAAAGAAACTGGTCTCAACAACACCAATTCTACGAGGGCCCAACTGGAAACTGCCTTTTCACATCTCTTCAGATGCATTTGACACAACAATAGGGGCAGTTCTTGGCCAAGAAGAAAACAAAAAGCCTTATGCTATTTATTATTTATTATGCCAAAAACCTCACTCCTACCGAGTTAAATTATACAGTGACTAAGAAGGAGTTCTTGGCTGTCATTTATGCTATTAATAAATTTAGACATTATATAACTGGCTATCAAGTACTCCTGTATACTGATCACTCTGCCATTAGATATTTAACTAATAAACCAATCACGAATGGGAGAATAACTCGTTGGTTGCTGCTACTGTAGGAATTTGATATAACTATCAAGGATCGTCTAGGAAAGGAAAACGTGGTTGCAGACTTCCTGTCCAGGGTTCCAAAGATGGACGATACGCTAGCAGTTGATGATCAGTTTCCTGACAAACATCTATTTGCGGCAGGGGTAAAAACGCCATGGTATGCAGATGTGGAAAATTACTTGGCAATAGGAAATTTGCCCAGACACTTAACATCAAGAAAATGAAAACTAATTGTACAGTGCAGCGCAAGGTTCTCCTGGATCGGTGGATACCTCTTCCATACGGGGGCTGACATGCACATACACAGATGCATCAGGGAGGAAGAAATCTATGACATCCTACAGGCCTATCACGATGAGCCTTGTGGTGGCCATTTGGCAGATCACAGTGACATGACACAACGTGTTACAATTATGCTACTATTGGCCTACGATTTTCAAAGACGCGAAAAAATATGTCCAAGCCTGTGATAACTGCCAAAGAATGGGCCGCCTAGACTAAGCAGATGAAATGCCACTGCAACCAAAATTGATGATAGAACCATTCGAGAGGTGGGCACTAGATTTCGTTGGGCCATTCAACCCACCATCAAACTAGAAAACCTACATATTGGTTTCCACTGATTACGTAGCGAAATGGGTAGAATTAGTGGCCTTATCAAGAACCATGGAGGAATCTGTGATTAATTTCCTCTTTGAATTGTTCGTACAATATGGTTTGCTGCGAGAAGTGATAACTGATGGGGGGGGCACAATTCGTAGGTAATAAAATTATGTCCACCCTAAAAAATCACCATATCATCCATAGAGTTACATATCCTTACCACCCGCAGGCAAACGAACAGGTCGAAAGCACCAACAAAGTTCTAGAGGAAATTCTTACCAAAACTGTATTAGCACATCGTCGGTACTGGGCCACTAGATTACCAGAAGCCTTATGGGTCTATCGAACAACCTGACGAAACACCACTGGATACTCCCCATAACATCTAGTATTTGGGAGAGAGCCTATTTTCCCTATTGAGTTCGAACTCAAGACTCTAAGAATAGCCCAGGAGGTAGGGTTGGACTTAACAAAAGCCCAGGTTAAAAGTATCCAACAAATAAATGAGCTAGATGAAATACGGCTACTGGCTCTACAACGAACAATGATCGTCTAACAACAGCGAGCTAAGTCGCATGATAACCTCATCAAGAAGAAGATATTTCAAAAAGGAGATTGGGCACTCCTCTATGACTCCAGATTCCAAGATTTTCCGGGAAAATTGCAAACAAGGTGGCTTGGTCCATACGAAATTCAAGAAGTACACAACAAGGAATCTTTTTGCCAGCGGGTACGAAATGATCCTACCATCCAAGTTGTGGCTAGAGGGGGTGATAACCCCACAACCTCAAGTAAATGAGAGTTTGCTACCGTCATTTGTAAATAATGTATATAATTTCTTTACAATTCCTAGTTCCTATTTTGTTATACATTCCTCATGCCCGAAAATGTATTCTCTTCCTCTTTTATTTTTCTATTTTTGTTCAAACTCTTTGAACGGCTACTGTTCAATCTAATTGAACAACTGTTGTTCAATCAGATTGAACAACCGTGTTTTTGCGTTTTTTATTATTGTCGTTCAAACTCTTTGAACGACTGCTGTTCAATCGGATTGAACAACCGTGTTTTCTGTGTTTTTATTATTGCTGTTCAAACTCTTTGAATGACTGCTGTTCAATATAATTGAACAACTGCTGTTCAATATAATTGAAAAACTGCTGTTCAATTGGATTGAACAACCGTGTTTTTGTGTTTTTTATTATTGCTGTTCAAACTATTTGAACGACTACTGTTCAATCTAATTGAATAGCTGCTGTTCAATTGGATTGAACAACCGTGTTTTTTGCGTTTTTATTATTGCTGTTCAAACTCTTTGAACGACTGCTGTTCAATCTAATTGAACGGCTGCTATTCAATCGGATTGAATAGCCGTGTTTTTTTGCGTTTTTATTATTGTTGTTCCAAACTCTTTGAATGGCTGCTGTTTAATCCATTTGAACAGCAGTTGTTCAATCAGATTGAACATCCGTGTTTTTGCATTTTTTATTATTTCTGTTCAAACTCTTTGAATGACTGCTGGTCAATCCAATTGAACAACTGATGTTCAGTCAAATTGAAAAACCTTATTTCCTTCTTTTTTGATATTCCCCTCGATCCACACCTTAACTATGAAAGACATCTTGCAGGAGGAAGTGGTAGTGGAAGAAAGGAGGAAAGTAGTAAAAGTTACCAATATGATGATTCTTTGACACTATAATCTTTAAACTGGAAGCTGACAATGTACATATATGAAATGAAAGACTAAGTCATTCCCAACTCAATTATGTTATCATACAATACATGATCTTATGATGGTACATCTTTCTACACTTTCGAGTAGTATTTCCCTCCAATATGAAGCAATAAGAATAAGGGATATTAATTGTATTGGCAATTTTTTTACTTATCTCACCATCCCTAACTCTTAAGGAATTAATGAGCCTCCCTTGATGTATAAAGAATAACTATTAGGTTTTCATGCAGATTTTTAAGAGAGGATAAGGGGTATCATCACGAGCCAAATTGCCATGATCATAAGGGTTTAACAAGTGACATGCCCACAATGGCCATCACACTAGGGTAATGACCTTCTCATATAATTGAAGGACAGGAGGTCTCATCACAAGTCAACCTGATCACTCTGTTACAATCCTAGTGAATGGCACTGTGACTATCTGGCCATCACACCAGCACAGTGACCTCATTATAAATCGAAATGATTTTGTTTGAAACTATTCTTACATGCAAATTTTCAAAAGAGGATAGGGGGTCTCATTATGAGCCAGGCTACCATGTTCATAAGAGCTTAGCAAGTGACATGCCCACAATGGCCACCGCACCAGGGTAATGACCTTCTCAACTGCTTGAAGGACAGGAGGTCTCATCATGAGCTGGCCTGATCATTTTGCTACAGCTTTGGTGAGTGGCACTATGGTTATCTGGCTATCATACCAACATGGTGATCTCTCCACAAAATTGGCAGAATAACTATTTTTATGTAAGGATCCTAGCTCATTTTTGGGTTAAAATAGCAACCCTGTCAAGGCTATAAACACCTGCTGGCAGCAGTGGCTCTGCTTATGGTATGAGAGTATGTTTGTTCAATAGCCAAATACTCTTGCATATATCCTTCTATTCCATCCTTCTTCCATAAGCCACTACTCGAATTAGTGATGATTCTAATATACCACATAAATGTTTACAACTGGATGATACGCCAATCACATCATATCTCACTATTTCACTTATCATTAAAGAAGGACATTATATCATAATAATAGTTATACTGTTTTCTCTCCCTCTTCGATCACTTCCACGCGAGATGCATTCATGTCAAAACTTCCAAATCTGACCTTTTCACTGCATATGCTCATAATTACTCAATTACTCCTCATCCCCTGAAAATTTGAAAGCCATGACCTCCTCTCTCATGTATAGGCCATGATTATCGAATCCTGACATTCCTCGTTCGCATTCATGACTGGCCAGATCCCTCTTGTACTTGAGGACGTGGGCGCCCTTACTTCGATGGAGGGGGTGTAATTAGTCATAAATTAGCAAGCATGCAAAAATTCTGCACAAATCTTGTTAGATATATCGATAAGACCAGAAGAGAGTCACAATTAAGACATGAAGTTACTTGCACAGGACCGCAATCGCTCTTTCTCTTGCATACAACATTCTTTTGAAACAACAAAGCTGAGAGAGAATACAATCAGAAGAAAAAACACAGGGAAACATACCAACCATGGCAGGAAATTCTCTTCTGAACGAACCTTCAAACTTCTCGATTTCAGATGCAGCTAGCGCTACCCTCCAGCAAGCCGGCTGGCTGACATATGTACACCGATTATAGGGATTTGATACAGAAGTAGCAATTGAGTTTATGCAAAACCTGCAGGAGGGGCAGACCAGAATCAAGGGAAGAGTTACACCAGTCACAGAGGAGATTATTGCCGAAGTCTCCGGAAAACCAGCGGAAGGAGGGATATGGCCAGAGAAACATCTCCTTTTACAAGAGGCAGTTGCAGCATATCAGGATCCGAAAGAGCCATTGGAGCGAAAAGGAAAAGGGATTAACCCTACCTCTCTACACCAACCATGGAAGGAACTGACGACATTCATCCAAAGATTCATTACATGTGACGGACGCTAAGACGTGGTAAAACCTCATCAGCTTAAACTTTTAGCTGTACTTAAGAAAAATATTTCAGTTAACCTGCCTGCTTTCTTAAATTCCATATTTCATGACACTGCTATTCGAATAAGAAGAGCTAAAAACCCCCAAGCAATTGTTAGTCACCATAGACTAATCAAAATAATCACCATACATGAGTAGGACAAGCAGCAGATAGCCTGGGACAATTTTGTTAACTGTGCCACATAGGTACCTGAGGAAAACCCTGGCAAAACTGAAATTGAGCTCCCCCAGGGTAAACATAACCAAAAGGAAAATGACCCACACTGCAACCTCAGAACCAAGCAGGAAAAAGTTGTCCAAAAAAATTTAGGGAACCTCGGACTTCATAGAGGAGGCAGGGCCATCCCGTTCACTACCCTCAAGCCCTCAAAATGCACCCTTGCAGGACTACGAGGAAGAGATGGCTCGAGTCATGGAAAAAATGAGGGCAGACAATGAATCTAGAAGCATATCGGAAGCCGAAGAGCAAGAGGAACCTATAGACAAGTCTGCCACTGCCAGTATTTTTGGCCATATCGAGGTCCTACCCTACTAAGAGGAATCATAGGCCTTTGGGGCTCTGTCTCCTCTAGAGAATTATGAGATAAATATTGAAGGGCATGCAGGGGGGAGAGCGAAATCAGAAAATCAGTCAGGAGACACTGTCCCTTTGGAGCAAAACACAAGAATAGAAATAGTTCCTTTGACACCTGAAGGTAGCATTGTCTCGCCCAGTCAGGACCTTCATACAGAAATAAACTCAGAAGCCCAAGTAGAAAACACCACCGTAGGCCACCCTGAGGTTGGAAGCACTGTCCCTGAAAAAGAGAATGTTGCTCCTCCACCACTTGCTGAAATCAGGACAGGTGAGAGTACAACTGAAAAGAAGATTAAGAAACTGAGCAGGACCTGCAAAAGATTAAAGAAAATGGTGAAGCACTTAAGGAAACAATTGAAGGAGGTAAATAAGGCCCGAAAGCCTAAGAAAGAATTGACCGCAACCGAAACCCAAACAAAACTGAGCCCCAATATGTTAGACACTACTGAGGCTGGAATACAGACTGACCTAGCAGATACTGGCGAGGCTGGGATTTAGACTAACTTAGCAAGCACCGTTGAAATCGAGGTACAAACAGACACAATGGAGACTCTTGAAGCCTCTGTCCAAACTAGGCAAGAATTCACCGATGAAAAGGGTACCCAAATGGACAAAACCCCTACCTATGCCCCTCTAGTTGAAAGAGCCACCAATAAAAAATGGTATAACGATTTAATTAGAACACACCATGAGTTGGAACAGTGCAAAAAGGAGGTAGTACCAGCACAAGAATATCGGGCACTACTAAAGAAATTCACAAACCTTTCCACTACAGAAGGTGAGACATTTGCCCAGCTCAGAGAGGAGTAGGAAAAGGTAAAATGGGCACAAGAATAGGTGGAGCAGGCCAAGAAACAAATCACTATGATTTGTTCCCTGTATTATGATGCACTAACATGTAGGGCACCAACCACCAACTATGCCCTGTTCTTAACAAAACGATATTTTCTGCTGAAAATCAAGGCCGTTAGGGCAAGGAAGTTCACAACTTTCAAAACCATAGAATATTTCATCCACTACTGCAACGAGAAAGATGAACAGGTCCAATACCTTTTATGTGAACTCTACATGCATAATTTCTTTTCATAAGAGGACACAGACAAAAATCCTAGTCCCTTTATAGGGGATGTCCAGTTTCAAGCCTTCCTCTCTTTTGCTAAAAATCAAATCAGGTGGGCCAAAGCCTATAACATCTTCCAAAAGAGAGAGCATGGCTTAGACCTGTGGGTCAGAGGAGAACCTACAAAACCCCTGCAACTATTTATCCAACACAATAACTTCATGCAAAGACAAGGTGTAAGGACCAGGCTGGGGCCCATCCATAAAGACATCATAGAAAATGGATAGGAATATTTTGAAGACATTCAGGAGGCAGCCCTAGCATCAGCTAAACAAATATGGATGGCCTCCACCAACAATGTAAAGAATAGGGAGCCATTTGGCTATAGAAATTTCAAGGCAGCCGCCTCCAGATTCCTCTCATATAGTAACCTGGTCTTCATCATGGGTTGTGCATGGTTAGGATGTAGATATAGATGCCCTCTTATCTGGTATCCTCTTGAGGGCTATGATCATGACTATGAATTTCCAGAAGGGTACACAGTCGCTGCCTTTGCAAGAATTTGACAAAAATAGGGTTTCAAAGCATACAAGGAAAATGTCTACCCTGCCTACTCCTTAACGCAGTTACGTCTCAACCATCTGTTTTCATGAGGACCTACAAATAGGTAAGCAGGGGAGTATGTTGGGCCGGAATTAAGGTATGTTTCCACCCTATGATACTTCGAATTGTGACACAAGTTTGGTAGTTCTCCCTCATTTTAAACAATATAGATAGAAAAGGTTTATGAAAATCAGGGAAATTGGGCTAACGACAAAAGGAAACACTTTTATAACGGAAATTTGACTTATTTTACCTCTATATGTAGGAAAACAGAGCAGCTAGACCAACGTTAAATGGAAGACAACTGACAGACGCAGACTCATGGAATCTCAGTAGCCTCCAGAAACCGACAGAAGGCAGAAAGACAAATCTAAGCTCGAGAGCCCAAACAACAACCACACAAAGTGGGTTGTCATCTGGAAAATAATGTTCCACTGCGTGAAAACGCCTTTAAAAGGACCAAGGATGAACTAGAAAAAAAAAAAAATTTCCTTCTGTAATCAACGCTTCAAGACAAAACTGTTCAATTGTATCCTTGTATTATCTTTTGATTCAATCAATAGTTTTGATGTTTTGACCAATCATCTTTTGAGTTTTCATTGCGTTAGAAATTCTGGTGGTTTGGGCCCAGCCCTTGGGAGTCTCTCCGCTAATTTCCGTGTTGTGCGTTAGTTACAGAATCAATATCCAGTTATCTGATGTAGTTGTAAATTAATTTTCCACTCAATAAAGTTATGGTTTTTCTTTCTTCAGAATAGTTTAGCATTCGTGCTTTCTGGTTTAGAATAATATTTTACCGCATTTCTGCTTTCTGATTTATAATAATGCTTTATCGCTGTTAGATGTTTTCATTTTCTTCCAACGCCTTTGCAGTCGATTTACGAATCGTAGAATAATTAACGGTCAATGTTATTCATATTTACGGATTAGATTGTTCCCTCAGTACAATAAGGCATCCAATTCTTAATTAAGTACAACAATATGTCAATTAGTCAGTTTGCAAAGGGAATTCCATTGAAAAATTATATAAGTAGTTGCTGATTCAGTTTATTCAGATTGCTGTTCAATTCATTTAGGTTGTTGTTCAATTCGTTAAGGTTGCTATTCAATCCATCATTACACTGTTTAATTATAAGTTTCTCTCCTTCAGAGCTAGGCAGAGTAGTTCGCTGCATTATGCCATTTTCATGTCTCTTTGAGTTGATTGAACTTCGAGAATTAGAGAATCCTTTTCATAAGCAACATAGAGTAGCTATCATTCGATCTCACTTGCATATATTGTGCTTACACTCTTGAAATAAGAAGACTTACCCTGGGTTGACAATTGAATGAGGAGCTTAGAGGTTGCCTATAATAAGCCACCTTTGTGAATCGACAGGTTGTCCGAGGTCAAATTTTTTTTGTGCATGAGAAGCCATAGAAAGAGCGCAATTTTAGGCCAATGATTGCGATTCCAGAGCGTGCTCCATTTTCTTTCCAAGGGGATGGGGGTGGAGTCGGATAGGAGATAATAGGCTTCTTTATGTTGAAGTGTCCTGATGCATTTGATCCCCATCTGAGCTTGTTCAAATCTTCTTCCTTTTGAATCTACCTTTTTTGAAGCTCTTCGGAAAGGATGGCCCAAGTCTGAGGGTGGTTTTGATGAACCCATTCAGGGGGGTCAAGCCACACCCTCCATTCAGTGTTGTCCTCGATTTTCCAGAAGTACTTGACGAAAGTTTTATTGAGTCTGTCCATGTGAGGTCTGATAGGTTATTAATTGTCTGTGTTAAGCTGGGGGCATTTCTCCCAGGCATCATCCCAGAACAGAGTATTCTCTCCATTGCACACTTCCCAGAAGAAGTGGTTTTGAATGAGAGCTCTATTGTCCCATGCCCGGTTTTAGATCGGGGAGCCTTTGAGGTGGCCCGAGAGTCTGATCAGAGAGTCTGGATGATGAGTTGGAGCATTCTTTGCTTTCCAGAGCTTAACCCAAGAGGTGGTGGAGTTAGTAATCCACCGCCACCAGGTTTCCCCCCCCATGAATTTTCCAAGAATTTCTGGATCTCTAAGGCCAAGACCCCGTGCTTTTTTGGGTTTGCAGATTTTTCTCCAGGCTACAAGCGCCCATTTTCCCTTTTTATCTTTTCCTTTCCATAGGAAGTCCCTTTGTATGGTTTTGATTTGGTTGGATATGGATTTAGAGGCAGCGATGGCCGAGTATTGATACTGAGGGATGGCCTGGAGAACAGGGCGAACTAGGAAAAGTATGATAGGGAGGTTTAGAGATTTTAAAGTCCAGTTGGAAATATTTTTTTGTAGTTTAGTTACCAGGGATTCCCAATTACCTTTGGCCAGGGGTTTGTCGGTAAGGGGAACACCCAGGTACTTAGAGGGAAAAGCACTAAGCTGGAAACCTAGAATGTAGGCTATATTGAACTGAATGGGTTGAGAGGTATTGAGGAAAAAGAGTTTAGATTTGGTTTTGTTGACAGAGGTGCTTGAGGTGAGAGCAAAATAGTTTAGAATAGTATGGAAGGCAAGGGCTTCTTTGACGATGGGAGTGCCCATGAGGAGCGTGTCATCCACAAATTGCTGATGGGTGGTGTGGGGGTTAGAGGGGTATAAATTGAGACCACAAACAAAACCGTTGGTGGAGGCAGCCAAAATGGAGCATCCCATACCCTCAACCATGATAACAAAAAGGAAGGGCGAAAGGGGGTCACCTTGTCTAATGCCACGAGAAAGGTTGATGATGGCTGAGGGAGAGCCATTAAGGAGGATGGAAAAGAAGGCCCTCGAGACTAAGGCCATGATCCATTTGATACTGTCTTTGCTGAAGCCAAAGGCTGCCAACATTTTCCGAGTGTAGTTCCAATTAATTTTGCCAAAGGCTTTGGACATGTCCAATTGAATAAGCATGCCTAGTTTACGTTGATCCTTGAGGGACTGAATCACTTCCTGAGAGAGGATGATGTTGTCCAGAATTTTCCTTCCTTCAAAATAACTAGTTTAGTAAGGGGAAATGAGCAGGGGTAGGATATTTTTGATACGGTTGGCTATAAATTTGGAGATGATCTTGTAGATAACATTGGAGAGGGAAATTAGCCTGAACTAGTCGGGGGAATCTTCTTTGTTAGATTTGGGAATGAGGGTGAGAAATGTGGCATTGAAGGATTTGAGGACATATTTTTTGATACAAGATTCTTCTACCAGGTCATATACTTCCTCTTTGATGAGAGGCCAACAAACCTTGTAGAAATCTATGGTGAAACCATCCGGTCCAAGAGTTTTTCCATTGGGCATCGATTGGACGACTTCCTCCACTTTAGCCATTGTTATCCTTTTTAGCAGCATCTGGTTATGCTCCTTGCTCAAGATTGAAGGGATGTTTCTAGTTATTTTCCCTACGGTCTCCTCATTAGCGTTGTTGGATTCAGTGAGGATGGCACCGAAGTGCTGATTGAGCTTGTCATCAATCTCGGAGTGAGTGCGAAGGATACGACCCTATTAGTTTTTAAGATTTATAATTCGATTGTGTTTTCTGTGTTGAACCATTGACCTATGGAATAAAGCAGTGTTCTTTTCTCCATATTTGAGCCAGCTGACTCCGGACTTTTGGTGCCATAGAGTTTCTTCTTGGGCAACTCGTTCGTCCCAAATTTCTTGAAGCTTTAGTTCCTCCTGCTTTTTGTGCTCGATCATTCCCTGGTTGATAATTTTTAGTTGTAGGGCTTTAATTTTTATTTCAATTATCTTTCTTTCAGCTATGATGTCTCCAAAGGTTTGTTTGTTCCAAACTCTAAGTTCGGATTTAATAAACTTTAACTTCTGCTGGAAGTTGTACATTTTGTTTCCCTAGGAAGGTAGAGGAGAAGACCACCACTCTTTCATTTTGTCCATGAATCTCTAGATGAGTGATCCAGAAAGCTTAAAACCTGAAGGGAGTGTTTTTGGGGCTTTCTGAAAGCTTGATATGGAGAACAATGGGCCAGTGATCCGAACCTTCCTGAGGGGCTATGCTTGCTTCCGTTTCCAGGGAGAAAAGGAAGAGGTCCTCTGAAAGGAGAAATCTGTCTAGTCTGGAGGCAATCTGTCTGTCACCTCCTCTTCTGTTGTTCCAAGTGAAGGAGCCATTTTTTATATGGGTGTCAATGAGTCCTAATTCATCAATCAGGGCCTGAAAGGCAGCTGAGTCATTTTCCAATTTCCTTAGGCCACCTCGCTTTTCCTCAAGGTTGAGAATCATATTGAAGTCCCCAGCAATGAAACTGAGGGGGTGATTGAAGGAGGTGAGATGCTTCTTCAAGCTGCTGAGCCAAGCAACTCGCTCAGAAGTAGAGTGAGGAGCATAGACATTGGTGATGCTGATCTTGTCTTTAGTTCCCGTGATTTTGAGGACTGTGGTGAGGGCATGTTTGGAAGCTAGAGACTCGCAAAGGTGAAACCAAGAGTCCTTCCAAAAGGTTGCAAGGCCACCTGCAGTGCCAGAGGCAGAGATGGCCAAGTGGCTGTAGTGGTTTCTGAAGCAAGATTTTTGAATGGAGTCCAAGCATTTTAGATTTATTTTTGTTTCTTTAAGTAGTACAATATCAGGCTTGTCAGAGGCTATTTTGGATTTA
The DNA here is from genome assembly GCA_034641835.2 of Pinus albicaulis. NCBI lineage: Eukaryota > Viridiplantae > Streptophyta > Pinopsida > Pinales > Pinaceae > Pinus > Pinus albicaulis. Next base: position 1,025,276,852 of record CM076574.1, read on the forward strand.
AGGATCCTTTTCTTGCTGGGAATATTCAGTCCTCTTATATTCCAGGATGTACAAATCATAGAAACGTTTTTGGGGGAAGAGAGAGGCCCTTACCTTTCCTTCATTGATGAGGCAGATTCCAAGCTCTTGTAGGAGTTGGTTGGTGGTATTCCTACCTCTTTTTCGATTCTGCCTTTTGATGATGTGTTGGATTGCCTTTAGGTTTGCCATTATTCCTACAACTAATTTTTTGCCTTTGTTTTGGTGCTCTCGTTGCCTCTGCATACCTTACTGTAGTATATAGGCTTCCTCAATTTTCTGGATGTGTTCTATGGGGATTACTTATATTCCATTCTCATTCCATTCTTTTGCGATTTTTTGTAGGTCCATTCCCATTAGGACTTGCTCAATCTCTCTTTCCCATGGGGTTGGTATGTCCTGTATTCTTTCCATGTCTGTGTCCTCTTGAGGTGTGGTGCCATCTTGTGTGAGAGTGATTATTGCATCCATTTCCTTTCTATTATTTTCCAATGGTGTTTCCTGCTCGATGTTTGTTTCTTTTTCCATACTATGTTGCCTTGTTTCCTCTTAAAGCATGGTTAGGGCTTCAAACTTGTTTTGTTGGGAGACCATTGGTGGATATTTCTTTATGTACATTCTTTTGTTTTGATTGTGTTTGCTGCCTGCCTTGGTGTAGCCTTGGTCATCCTTTTTTCCTGCTTGTTCTTCTTTTGCTAGAGTTTTATTTTGGGGGTAGTCCCAGAAGAGATGGCCGTGCTCATGGCATTTTTTGCATCTGAAAGGAATGTGCTCATAATTTATGCTTTGAGTCCAGATGTCGTCCCTGAAATTTAGTCTGATAGCTTCTGGTAATGCCCCAGAGATGTCTATGTAGGCGTAGATACAAGCGTAGGAGATATAGTGACCATTTTTGTGCCTTCTGACATTTTTATGTATTCCCCAAGTTCATCCCCTATGGAATTTAGTACAGAGGGCTCCCAGTAATCTATGGGTAGAGAGTAGAACCGTATCCAAACTGGAACTCTAGTGAAGTCTTCTTTGATCAGAGTGAAATTTTCCTTCTAGTATCTCATATATAAGCCTGCTGAGTTGAAAAAGTAAGGGTCGCCTTCAAATATCTTGTCCCTGTTTTCCAAGAGGGCGAAGACCACCGTGAAGAAGCCTTTGGACCATAGTTGGAGGTCGATCTCTCCTTTTTGGCACCATTTGGCATGGATCCATCCTTTTAGGGCTTGTTCTGTGGGCCAAATGCCCATGAATTTATAGATAATCGCGTGTTCTTTCATATATTCTCTATAGACGATGACATCCAGATCCTGAATGATTATTTCTGGGATTTTAGTTGCCTTTGGGTTGCATGCATTGCACTTTCTAGCTCCTTCCTATGCATCCCTGTTTTATTTCATTTATGGCCCTTCACCTTCAGAGGGAAGGGGGGTTTGAGTCACCGTGGCAGTTGTTGTTGAGGCGGTGGCGACCGATGTTGTTGTCGCAGTAGATTCCATGGCAACCTTGCCATGGTCTTACAGAGGTGGGGTGAGCTGCATTTCCTGGTTCGTGCGAGGAGTGGCAGAGGTGGAGGTGAGGCGCGTGAAAAAAGAGACATTGTGCTTGTGAGAAAACCCTGCAGCAGGATCTCGGAAGGATGGATCCAGCGGGCCCCCATCCTCCTCCATTGAGGGAGCCCAAGGTGAGATCATGTAGGTCTACAACGGTAGGGCCGCAGCCAAAGGATGACTATGTAGTGCAGTAGGGTGTGCAGAGCGTCAGCTAGGGTTTTCCGTTGACCTCAACCCTCGACAATCAATCTTCAGTCTCTAATGCACCTGCAACATTACAAAGGGAAGTTCTAGGTAACAACCATAAATTATTATAGAACCGATCTTGAAGATAAAATCATAAGTGCTAGACAACTTGATGAGAAATATCAACAAACAAAGGAAGGCTACGACAAGATAGCGAGAGTGATAAGGATGAATAATATCATCTCACAGATGCCAATGGCCTAGTTAGATTCAAAGATATAATTTGTGTGCCAAACAACAATGACTTGAAGAGGCTTATCATGAGAGAGTTCCATGCTAAGCCATATTTTGGCCACCCAAGGTACCAAACATTAGAGGAAATTTCAGCCTAAAACTGGCCTCCTAAGGAAAAATAATAAAATAATAGTTAAAATAATAAAATAAGAGTTATAAATTTTGGAGGGAAAAGAAGAAAACTACTTTTTTTAATTGTATTTTTGACCTATCTCCCTATAGGTTTACTCAAATTTTAAGTGTAGACACTCGTTGGATTAAGAATTAAATTCCACATACAATGAATGTCTACACTTGAAATTTGAGTAAATATATAGGGAGATAAGCCAAAAATACAATTAAAAAAGTAGTTTTTTTTCTTTTTCTTTTCCCTCCAAAATACATGTATGCATTTTTAAATTTAAAGGATTTTGATTGGTTTACGTATTATGACATGGAAATTACATGAAAATTTCATGGGCACTTTTAGGTTGAAATTTTTTCTAATGAGACTCTCACTGCAATCAAAAAGTTTTATTATTAGCCTAATTTGAAGAAGTAAGTGGCTAATTTTATTGCTAGATGCATAGAATGCTAGTGAGTGAAATTTGAATGCAAACATCTAGCAGGCCTATTGCAACACATTCCCATTCCAGAATGGAAGCGAGAAGTGATATCAATGGACTTAATTACTAGTTTTCCAAGAATCTTCAAACAACATGATGCCAATATGGTGGTGATTGACATGTTGAGAAAGGTGGCTCATTTTGTAGTAGTCAAATCCACCAATTCGGCCAATGAAGTAGCACAAGTATTCATCAGGAGTTGATAATATTGCACAAAGTTCCTAATAATATTATCTCAGATAAAGATGCCAAGTTCACTTCAAAGTTTTGGAAGGAGCTATTTGTGAGTTTGGGGATTCAATTGACATTCATTACAACTTATCATCCACAAATGGATGGAAAAACAGAGAGGAAAAATAGAATCCTTGAAGACATGTTGAGAATGTATGTGATGCACTAGCGAAAGAAGTGGAAAGACTATATTCCAGTTGTTGAATTTGAATACATTAATGGGCATCAAGGATCTCTAAAGATGAGTCTCTTTGAGGCACTTTATGGAAGGATTTGAAATACTCCTATCTGCTAGATTGATCTAGCGAACATGGTCCTTAGTGGGCTTGATATGTTAAAAGAAATGGAAAAAAAATGTAGGTCATCAAACAAAATCTAAAGGTTGCACAAGACAAGAAAAAAACTTATGCAGATCAACATAGGGTACACAAATAGTTCCAAGTTGGGGAACATGTCTATTTGCAGATTAAACCCAAGAAAAATTACTTAAATAAAAGGTCGTGTGCCAAGTTGGCACCATGGTTTTGTGGGCCTTTCGAAGTACTTGCAAGGATAGGGCATGTAGCCTATATATTGGTATTACCACCATCGATGAAAGAACATGATGTTTTCCATGTTCCTTGCTTAAAATATATATACAATATGTTAATCATGTAATTGATTGGTTGTGATACAGGTGGACCCAGAGGGAGAGTTCTAGCCAGAACCTCTATGCATTCTGAATTAGATACAACTCATGCTCTGGAACCGAGCACTAGAGAAAATCGAGGTGAAATGGAGGCACTTTTGGCGCGAGGAAGCCACGTGGGAAATTCCTGATCAGATGAGGGCAACATATCCTTCCCTATTCACCGAGTGAAGAAAATTGTAAATGAAATGTAAATGTTGAACATAGTTGTGTGTATAAAGCTCCATATAAGCTGTGTTTGTTTTGTTTAAAGCTATTGAACACTGAGGATGGTGTTCCCCCACAAGGGGGAGGGGACTGTGATATACCCTGATTAAAATTTGTCCCTCTTGTAAATAATTGTAATTATTGAAATAACTGAGAAAGGGGCACTTATTCCATTACTTGAGGAAGGGGTTTCCTTGAGGAAATGGTTTTTCTTTAATAATAAACCTGGTTTTTGGAAAACAACTTAATGTGATGACTATGCATTGAATCCAATTGAAATGAAAGGATTGGACCAAGTGTCCTTTATTGAACTACAAGAAAAGAAAAGGACATAAAATTAAGAGAAACATGAGCTACGTTTTCCAACGAGGGACTACTGCGCAAGTAGTGTAGAAACATAGAGAAAATGAAAAGGGAAAGTAATCTTGACAAAGAATCAAGCCATGAAAAGAGTGGTATCCATTTGTGAAAACCTTGGCAAGACGCTTGATGGTAATTGGTTTTAGAGAGAAAGGATTGCTTGTAAGACAAGAGGATCTGTTGGAAGACTGGGGTCTCTGAACCTGTTGAATTGGGAGAATCACATAGGTGCTTGTGAGGGTTGCTGAACCACCAGGAGTGCCTTGGGGCTAAAACTCTGGAGCTTGACTCATTGTGGAACCACTTGGAGAAGTGATTTCTCACCCATAGAAAACTTGACCACTATTGAACCTTCCCAATATTGGCTCTCTTCTCCTGAAAGTGAGATGGAGTTCTCCGCATAGTAAAATGTTGGGATGACTGTGTTCTCGCATGAGCGGTATGAGATTTATGGAACTTAGTTGATGGATGAAGGTTCTGAGGGATTTGTGACATCCTGTCTCTGCTGTGTTGGTTGACTTAAAATACATAGAAGCACCCCACCTCAAGCTTTGGAATCTGGCTCGACGGTGACAGTCGCAAGTAAGGCTTGGATGCATCTGTCAATGGTTGGGTGGAGAGTTGTAGTCCCTATCTCGATTTCGATACATAGTATTGATTTCTGATAAGTGTTTGTAAATGTATTCCTAGTTATTAATCTCACATGGAATTGTTAAATTGGGGCTACACTTACTGTAGAAATGACTTGTGGTTCACTGTGATTGGAATGGTAAAACTTTGATAAATATGTGCCTTATTTTTGAAGTGTTGTGCTAATGCTTTTGTGTAGGAAACACACAAATTAAGCCACCTGGGTCGGCACATAATTCACTGAGTCACACCATTGTATGTGTTCCAATGAGCATTGGACGTTTAACTGTGTTGGATTTTGGTCTGTAGTAATGTTTATTTGATGGCTCATTGTGCGAGTTATGCTGAAGATGGGAGCGGTTTGAACATGCTGACCATAGACTTGTAATAACGCTAATCTTGATCCCGAATGTATAGTTTCCATATGTAAATTAAGCTGGGTAGGAGACGTCATATTTATTTGTGGAACATAGATCTCTTTATAACCTTCTTGTGTGTTGAATGAATTGTGGTTATCGTTATAAATTTAATTAAGATTATTGTCTTCAAAAGATAATTGTAGATATCTGGAGCAATACCACTTGTTTCCCGCAAATCATTAAGATTTAAAGGGACTGTAGACCTCTGAGAGGTTGATTGAAAAATACCAGACGATCACAGAGCCACCGCAAATAAGCCAAGTTAGGTTCCTTTAGGATGGCTTGGTGTAGCCTAAATGACATATTCCTCCCTTTTCTCGCTTAGAACCATTGTGGTTGATCCATTGTTGAGTCCCCTTCGCAATTGGCATTGATAGGAGCCTTATCTTATTTCCTTAGCCTTTGAACCTTATCCACGAATGTGAAGAAAGTTATCGGGACGAGAAAGGGCTGGATTTAAGGCCATATTGATAGCCATAAGACCACAAAACTTAACATAGTGTAAGGCTAGTGTAATGGGCTTCCAAGGTTGAGCGGGGTAATCGACAGCTGGGAAAGGGTCGAGATGATGTCACCCTGGAGGGGTTGCATCCTAGAAGACCACAAAAGGTTGTGCGAGAGGAGCCTCCAGGATGATGTGGGGTTGAGCTAGTGTGGAAAGTGGGACCAATCCCAAGAAAATTGCACGCTAGGAGGAGTGGCCCACTAGTACACAAAAGCCCGGAGACTATCCCGGGAAGCCTAAGAAGGGTGCCTGATAAGAGGGAGTGGGGTGATATGAGCTCACAATATAGTGGTGTACATGTACGCTTGAAAAGTCACTCATTGGAGATATGTGGAACCATCATACATGTCTGCCCAATGGACTGACCTTGGAACATTTACAGGTGAAAAAGGGATAGGAGCCGAGGTAATGGGCTCGAGAGATGGGAAATATTGCTGGTAGTTAACGACTTGTCGCATTGGACAAAGAAACCATACATTTATATACATGTTGATAGAATTTTATTGCATAATGTGGGGTGTGGGACCCAAACCCATGAACATGTCAATAACTAATGAGTAATTTACATGTAGTGTTGGGTTAGCCAGGGAGTATGCCACATGGCCAAGAATGTGACGTGGTGTCCTATAATTCGTTAGATTGTAATGGTCACATATTTTGATATGGAGGTATGATTGAAGAAAAATATTATATCACTGTAATTGTCTCGACGAGATGAATGCAAGGATAATGTAAACTCAGGCTCTAAGTGATTTGGAAAGATCAAAATTTTTAAACACCATTTCCATGACGACACCTTCGATCTTGGGTCAGCATAGTGACTACCTCCTCTTAGCATGTGTTATGAAGAGGATTAGGATGGGGGTATGTTATAGTATTCCAAAATTTTGTTGTAAGACCTATTATTTAGGAATACATGTTCTAATGCAGTTGCACATGATGTCATCTCTCTCATGCACAGAGAGGATGGAAGATCAAGTGGAATGAACCACATGAATATGTACGAGGGTGGAAAGTGTACTTGTATAATAGCTTAAGGTTAGTTTTTTGTAAGGTCTGTTATTGGGACATACATGTTGTGGAGGCGCTTGGAGTTATGTATGATCAATTTGTGGAATGGATGACTTGAATAGGTATGAGGGTGGTAGGTGTACTTGTATACTAGCTTGAGGGGTGAATGTGAAATCTCAAGGTTTTATTTGGTTGATGAACCATGTATGAAAAAAGTTGTGTTAGGTCCCTATATTACTAGTTTAGTCCCTTATTGTTGTTAGTGTAGCCCCCTTATTGTTATTGTTGTACCCCTGTAACCCCCATATTGTTGTTATTGTGTCCTTACATCATTATTGTTAGGTTGGCTAGGACTATATTGTGACCCCATGGACTCCTATATATAGAAGGAGGTTTTGTCATCTGTATTATCGAAGAATTTTTCATTTATGTAATGTAAATGAGTTTTCCTCCTCAAAATGGCTTATTTATAAGGCGTTGATCTCTCTTTTCTTCTATTTTTGGAGATGGTTTCATAACATTTGGTATCATAGCTTTCGATTTTAGGGTTTCGCTGCTCCAAATAGGTCATTGTGGAATTTTCACTATAATTTTTTTTCTATGAAGGCTAAGACGCTGAAATTTTTTCCACGTGAAGCTGAAATCCCGAGGAACGTCATGTAAAAATTTCAGATCTTGGTTTGCAATATTTTCTGAGATATGATCTATGGAAGTTAGGGTTTTTTTCAGGCTCCCAAATTTCATCTAAAAGAGGTGACCTTGGGAAAATCATCATAACTCTCGCTCTGAGCATCAGATTAGAATTATGTAAAAATTGGACAAAAGCACATGAATTTTAGTTTCCTATGTATCAATTTAAGAGCTAAAGGAGGAAACAGTGACACGTGGTAGGCCGTACAAGTTCGCTCTACTGAACCAGTCCATAATTAGGTCATTATGGGAGATTGGGCATAACTTTGCCTTGAAGCATCCAAATCAGATCAGACCTGTGGCATTCGAAAGAAGATTCAGAGGGCTAATACATAACCAAATTTCAGATATTGAAGATCCTAAATTACAGAGATAATTCAGTTTCAATAGAGAGCTCCTGAAAAACAAGAAAAATGTGTGTATTGTTTATTTCAAATTGCATAAGTATTGTTTGAAAAATCAGTTTGAAGTGATTCCAAGGGCATGTTGAAGCATAGATATCAATATTGATTTCTCAAATTCCCCCTAAAAATAATTCAACACCCATTAAGCCCTCAGAATACTCTACTATGACTCATGAATATGAAGAAATGAAACATGATATATCAAAATTACAAGAGCAAGTGCACCAAATTTCGCTCTCGCAAAGAGAAACAAAAAATGAAATGGAAGTTTTGAAGACAGGTGTGGAAACTAATATGGATGATTTGAAGAATGGGATGGAAGACATGGAAGGTTTGAAGGAAGCTTTAACAAAGTTGATACAAGAAATGATTCCTAATGGTGAAAAGATAGCAGAGGAAACTCATGATGAGAACAAAATAAATGTTAATCATGATTTCATAAACTCGAATGTTGGATGGAAGACCCACCACATTCCAAAGATTGATATGAGGAAGTTTGATGGCAAGGTTCCCGTAACATGGATACTACATATGGAGCAATATTTTGATATCAATAATGTGAAAAACACACAAAAGGTACGCATTGCAACTTTATATTTAGAACAAAATACATTTGTATGGTATCAACGACTTTGCTCTCGTAAAAAAATTGTCACTTGGTCAATTTTTACGGAGGAAATGATAGCACATTATGAGGATACAAAGAGCATATGAGGATACAAAGAGCAACACCTTTAGCCAATTGATAAATCTCAAACAAAAGGGTTAAGTGGTAAAGCACATTGAGGACTTCCAAAAATTTAATATAAGCGTAACTGATATTCCAGAGGAACACATGATTGATGTATTCATAGGGACTTTAAAGGATAACATCCAACATGAGGTTCGCCTTTTGGAACCTCATTAATTGGAGAAGGCATTCAGGTTGGCAAGAAAAATTAAATGTAAAATTATGGCGACAAGGAAGCCTACCACTCACACCTATAAAGATGGAGTTGTTGCTACTCCTAGATTTCCACAATCTACAAGGTTTACGCCACAACAATTGGAAGAAAAAAGAGAAAAAGGGCTTTGCTACTATTGTGATAGCAAATACACTAAAGGTCATAAGTGTGCTGAGAAGAAATTATTTTACATATATTGTGAAGAGGAGGAAGAAAATGAACAAGAAAATTTAAAAGAAGAGGATATACACCAGGAACCAACCGTAGAGAAAGAAGAAATGAGTTCGACCATATCATGTAATGTATTGGCAGGAATTAACACTCAAACTCTCAAGATAGAAGGGCATATCAAGAAGAAAAAGGTAATAATGTTGATTGATTCGGGTAGTACCCATAATTTTATTCATTGTAAGGTAGCGAAGGAATTGAATTGCTTCCTATACCCAACACCCGAATGTCAAGTGATGGTCGAAAATGGAGGAACTATAATTTTTTCTAGAAAATTCCATAATATCAAGCTAACCATGGGGGAATATGTATCGAATAGTCCAATGCTTTCCATTCCAATGGGAGGTGTTGATGTTGCACTAGGAGTACAATGGTTACAATCTTTGGGGACAATATCTTTTAATTTTCAAGAATTTTTCTTGAAATTTTTTTTGGAAGGAAAGGAAGTCGAATTACATGGTATCACAGGGAAGTCAGAAAAGATAATAAGCTCTAATTTCATGAAAAATCTTCTGAAGAAAGAACAACGAGGCGTAATTGTACAATTATGCTCACTAGAAGTTCCAACATCAAAATCATCTATTTCTCTAGATCTCCAAAAAGTCTTGGATAATCATTCCAAGGTGTTTGAAACTCCCTAAGGACTCCCACCTATTTGTGATCATGATCATGCTATTAATTTGATTCAAGGAAGTGTTCCTCCAAACATCAGGCCTTAAAAATATCCTTGTGTCCAAAAGAGCGAAATTGAACGTATGATTGCAAAAATGTTAGAGGCTGATATAATTCAACCTAGTCAAAGTTCTTTCTCTGCTCTAGTAGTGTTGGTGCACAAGAAGGATGGATCATGGTGCATGTGTCCAGATTATAGGGAGCGAAATAAGCTCAATATTAAAGATAAATTTCTCATTCCCATGATTGATGAATTACATGGAGCAATTTATTTTACCAAGCTGGATCTTCGTTCAGGATATCATCAGATTAGAATGAAGACTGAAGATATTTCGAAAACAACATTTCGAACTCATGAGGGTCATTATGAATTTTTGGTCGTGCCTTTTGGCCTTACCAATGCACCTTCGACATTTCAAGGGTTGATGAATTCCATTTTAAAACCCTTCCTTAGAAAGTTTGTGTTAGTATTTTTTGATGATATACTAATCTACAACAGATCTTGGAAGGATCATGTTCAACATGTTGACAGGGTGCTCAAACTATTGGAGGAGAAACATTATATGAAAAAACCTCCAAATGTTTCTTTGGAGTACAAAAGGTGGAATATTTGGGTCATATTGTATCTCACGAGGGTGTTAAGGTAAACCCTAACAAAATTAAAGCCATTAAGGAATGGAAAGTTCCCACAACCATAAAGCAGTTGCGAGGATTTCTCGGGTTAACATGGTATTATCGAAAATTTGTTAAGAATTATGGGAGAATAACAACACCTCTAACAACATTATTGAAGAAATATGCATTTTCATGGAATCGTGAAGCAACCAAGTCCTTTTAACATATTAACGAGGAAATGTGCCTAGCACTGGCCTTAGCTATGCCAGACTTCACAAAAACCTTTATTGTGGAATGTGATGCCTTAGGAAATGGAATTGGTGTTGTTTTAATGCAGAAGGAAGACCCATTTCTTTTGAAAGTCTTCCAATCAAAGGAAAGTATTTACAGAAAGATATTTATGAGAAGGAAATGTTGGCAATACTACATGCATTAAATAAATGGCGACCTTACCTAATGGGAAGACACTTCAAGGTAAAAACTAAACATGATAGTCTTAAACACTTTTTGGAACAAAGACTATCTTCAGAAGAGCATCAAAAATGAGCCACAAAGATGTTGGGTTATGAATTTGAAATCATCTACAAAAAAGGGAAGCTAAATGTTGTTGCAGATGCACTCTTAAGAAAAAATGAAGAGTGTTAGGATATTCTGACACATAGGAATTAGTTAAGAATAACTTAGTCTAGTGTAGAGTTAGGTAAAGTGTGTTTCTTTACCATGTACATTTGTAACTTATAATCTGACGGACACGATTTGTAGTGATCCGACGATTATCTCTCACCTCGGTATTAACAATACTTGATTCGTGGCTTAACACCCAATTGGTCCATGATCTCTATTTAAAGAGCATGAAGGGTCATTTGTTCGGTAACCATTTATGAGAGAAACATATGTAACTTTTATTTTTATATTAATAAATTCCTACATTGTATCTGAGCTATTTTCAGGGCTGCTTCTGTTGTTGATCAAAATCTGAAGCCGGTTTGACTGCATGCAAACACCATTTTCTAGATCTACTATTTATGAATATTTTTGGGCTTGGAGAATTGCTCGGTTGTGTCCAGAGAATCTGTTATAGTGAGGAACGCCTTTCGTTTCATGCGAAAATATTTTCAGCTGCCCAAGTTATGACAGTTTAGATCCGGAGGTATGAAGCATCTGTTTTGCAGTGATATTTGTTAATAGTTCTGGTTATTTCGGTTCCCTCTTTTTATTTTCAGTTTTTAGGTTTATTTATTTTCCGGATCTAGACCCTCTTCTCTGTGTATGCTATTTTCTGTGTGCTGCGTGCGATCTCGGCAAATCAGAAACAGGAAAAAGAGATTTTTTTTTCGCTACGTATGCTCTTTCCCTGCGTCTTTGTGCAATCTTGGGAAATCAGAAATAGTGAAAAAATTGATAGTTTCCAGTAAGGATAATAAAAAATATAACATTATGTCGTAAGGCTTTGCATTTATTTATTTTTTGGCTTGGTTTTTTGTGTTTTTTTTGCAGGAAAAGGCATGCACACGAAATAGTAAAAAATAAAAAAATAAAAAAAACCCCCTTCCTCCTTTCAAACAATAACGTGATCCTTTTACTATCTCACTTGGTGAGGGGTTAGTTTATGAGAATAGAGGTCTTGGGTTCAAGTCTCCTTCTCAAGCTTCTTTTGTAATTTTTTTTTGTTAAAAGGGGTAGAATTAAAAAAAAAAAACCACACTTCATCCCGTTCCCGTAACTATTCGGCATCTACAACTCAGATTTTTCAAAAGGCATAACTTCTTCATCCGGAAGCTGTTTTTTGAGCTGTTTTTTTTAAACAGCCTAATTTTTCGAGATATTTCCATTGGAGTAATTAGTTTCAGCTTTTATCAGCTTTAAGTTTTTTTTAAAAATGGAAAGTGCATGCTCTATTATTCTTAACAACACCAATTATTTCCAATGGCTACTTCATATGGTAGATATACTTAGAAGTAAAGAGATTTATAGAATAGGCATAGGGCTAGAAACTAAACCTTCTGATGATGATAAAGTTGCTAAATGGGAAAATAAACAAGATCAAGCACGAGGGTGGATAGGAATGTCCATTTCTCAAGATCTTCGATTTCATGTCCTTGACATTGACACCCCTCATGAAGCCCTGGACAAGCTAAATACTGTCTTTGGCATTCAAAATAAAATCAGGGCCCATCAATTTGAAAATGAGTTTATTACTTTGGACCCCAATAATTTCTCCTCTATTGAAGATTTTTTTTCCAAATTCAAGACCCTCAGAGTTCTTTTGGAAGGTTGTAAGGTCAAAAAGGAAGATGGTAGCCTCATATATTGCATTCTTACTAAGCTTGGCCCCGCATACTCTGTATTTGTTTCCGTCTTCCATTCCACTAGAGAAGCCATCATTTCTTCAGGAACCACCTACAAGAACCCATCTTTTGATGCCTTTTGTGATTATTTGATAAGGGAACAAGAAAAACTCTTACACCTTGGTCTTATCACTTCTAGAAACGCTTCTAAGAAAGCCTTAGCAGCCCAACATCAATCATATCAAAATAATCCCAAGAAGAAGTATCCTAGAAAGTATGGTTTGAAACCAAACAAGGGTCCTAAGCAATTTCAGCCACAAACTGAAAAATCAAGTCACCAAAATGATAAGGCATATAAAAACAAAGGAAAGAAGAGAGATAGACATTTCAACTTTTGCAATCGTGATGGCCATTTAGAGTCCAAATGTTTTAAGAAGATGGAAGCCTTAGAAGCAGCAATGAAGAAGCACAACATCAATTTGGATCACTCTTCACCTTCATCTTCAGGAATGACACTTTCTGCTTGTGGTTTTCAAGCATCAAGATCTGGTTATGCATTAAATGTATCTTCTTCTTCTCATTCTCATGAGTGGCTCATTGATTCTGGAGCTTCTTACCACATGGATAAAAATAAATCCATGTTTTCTTCTTTAAATGATTGTAACACCAAACATATTTATGTTGGTGATGATAGATCTCTTAGTGTTGTAGGACCTGGAACCATTCATCTAGATAATGGTCAGTTTAATGATGTAGTATGTGTTCCTACCTTGTCATGCAACCTTCTCTTTGTTTATCAGATAACTCATTCAGGTGAAGGGAAAATAGTAGAACTCTCACCTCATGATGTTGTAATCAAGGACCTCAAATATCCTAAACATATTTTAGCTACTGGGATTGCTGATGATTCCACAAGGTTTTATAAGTTTGGCAACTTTGGGTCATCATGTCTTCCCTCCATTTTTGTTGCTCACAATGATGAAGTGAGCAAACTTTGGCATGAGAGATTTGGTCACTTAAACTATCGCTCTCTTTAAACTCTATGTAAGGAAAATATGGTGACAGGTCTTCCTACGCTATCTTTCCGAGATGGTGTTTGCTCCGTATGTGTACTCAGAAAACATTATCGGGATAGTTTTGACAAACGTGCCTCTTGGCACGCTTCAACCCCTTTGCAGCTTGTGCACAGTGATTTATGTGGTCCACTTCCTGTTCTTTCTTTCTCTGGTTGCAAGTACTTCTTAACTTTCATTGATGATTTTTCTAGATGCACTTGGGTATACTTCTTAAAACTCAAGAGTGAAGTTTTTAACATGTTCTTGGCCTTTAAGACCTTTGTTGAGAAACAATCTGGACATCAAATTCTTAAGTTAAGATCAGATAATGGAGGAGAATATGTTAACAACAAATTTATCAACTTCTGCACTGAGCATGGCATTCAATTGCAACATACTGTTCCATATACTCCACAACAAAATGGTGTAGCTGAATGGAAGAATCACACCTTAAAATAAATGGCTAATTGTATGCTTCAATCTAAAGGACTTGGTCTCAATTTTTGGGCAGAAGCCATTAACTGTGAAAATTACATAGTAAATCGCACTCGTACAAAGGTTTTAAAGAATATAACTCCAGAAGAAGCTTGGAGCTCAATCAAACTAGATGTAAGTCACTTTCGTGTTTTTGGAAGTGATGCTTGGGCCCATATTCTAGATGTGAAACATAAAGCCTTAGAACCTAAGAGTGAAAAATGCATTTTTGTTGGATATTCTGAAGATGTCAAAGGATATAGACTTCTTCAACCAAAATCTAAAAATATAATCATTAGAAGAGATGTAAAATTTGATTAAAATATATCGGCCTGCGAGCCTAGTTCAACGAGTGTGCCACCTTTGGCCTGCGAGCCTGATTCGACATATGTGCCACCTCTCTCTCTCTCTCTCTCTCTCTTCTATTTTTAATAGCATTCCTTCTAGTTCAGATGATGATAACGAGGATGAAAATCCTCCTCCAACTCTTGAAATTGTTCCTTATACTCCACCGCTTCCAAGATGGGTCCGCTCTACTTGGGATGCAGCAGGTTCTCTTGCAGGCGACCCTGCCGATCGATGATGTACATGTTCTCAGTTCGAAAGAGCCTCTTCCTTATTGGCTCAAGTTCTAGAAAAACTTAATCGAGAAACCTTTGAAGAAGCCTCCGGTCATCTAGATTGGCATGAAGCTGTGAATGAAGAATATCGCTCCTTATTGGTGAATGATACTTGGGATCTTGTTCCTCTTCCAAAAGGAAGAAAACTTGTCAGATGCAGATGGGTTTACAAAACAAAGTTTGTACCAGATGGAAAAGTGGATAGACATAAATCTCATCTTGTCACTAAAGGATTTTCACAAGTTGATGGCATTGACTATACTGAAACCTTCTCCCCTGCTACCAAAATGAATTCTGTCCGCCTTGTTCTTTCCCTTGCTACCTCCTTTAAATGGGAAGTCCATTAGATGGATGTTAAATCCACCTTATTACATGGAGATTTTCATGAAGAAATCTACATGGAACAACCCCCTAGATTTATCCAAAAAGACTCCAGCCTTGTTTGTCGCCTTAGGAAGTCTCTCTATGGTCTCAAACAAGCTCCTCGGGCTTGGTATGCCAAAATGGATAGATTTCTCTTAGATAATGGCTTTTCTAGGTGTCATTTTGACAACACTGTCTACACCAAGAAAATGGATAAGTCCTTCGCCATCCTTGTTATTTATGTTGATGATCTTATCTTTACTGGTAGCGATCCAAACCATATAAACCATGTGAAGTCTAGCCTAAAAAAGAAGTTTTAAATGACAGACTTAGGACACTTGCATTATTTCCTTGGTCTTCAAGTCTTGCAATCCAAGGAAGGCATTACCCTCTCTTAGTCCAAGTATGCCTGTGATATTATACACCACTTTCACATGGAATACTATAAGCCAGCCCCTTCTCCCTTTCAGTCTGGAGTCAAGCTTTCAGTCAACTATACTACCCCTAAAGTTGATGCTACCTTATATCGTCAACTTGTTGGTAAACTTATGTATCTAACCCATACCTGTCCTGACCTTTCCTTTGTTGTTGGTCTTGTTGCTTGGTTTATGCACCAACCTCATGAAAGTCACTGGAAAACAACCAAAATAATACTTATATATATTCGAGGTACAGTTCAGTTCGGGATTCATTACAGTGTAGGAGCATCTCCATTATTGATTGGTTTCACTGATTCTGACTGGGTTGGTGACCTTGATGATCGAAAGGCTACTGCAGGATATGTATTCACTCTTGGTTCAAGACCTATTACTTGGTCTTGTAAGAAACAAAGTGCCATTTCTCTTTCTTCAGCAGAAGCAGAATATCGTGGTGCATTTGAAGCCAACAAGGAAGCCATGTGGCTTCGTCAGATCCTGTCTGAATTTGGTCTTCATCAGCAACATCCAACTACACTTTGGTGTGATAATCAGAGTTCCATTCAGCTATGTAAAGATCTAGTTCAGCATCAACGTATGAAACACATTGAACTCAACATACACTTCATCATAAAGCTCATTCATGATCGTGTTCTTGAAGTGTAGTACTGTCCAACCAATGATCAAGTAGCTGATATCTTTACAAAGGCTCTCACAGAAGCGAAGTTTACCAAACTTTGATCCATGCTTGGAGTTCAGGAAAGTTGTCATTAAGGGGGGATAGGCTCTAATGCCTCCTTCCTTCTCCTATTGTGTCACTTTTGTAAATCCTTCAATCCTATCCCAATTTGTACTTAAGGGGGGATGTTAGGATATTTCGACACATAGGAAATAGGCTCCTTTTGTGTCACCTTTGTAAATCCTTCAATCCTATCCCAAGTTTTTCTTAAGGGGGGATGTTAGGATATTCCGACACATAGGAAATAGCTAAGAATAACTTAGTCTAGTGTAGAGTTAGGTAAAGTGTGTTTCTTTACCATGTAGATTTGTAACTTATAATCTGACTGTCACGATTTGTAGTGATCCGACGGTTATCTCTCACCTCGGTATTAACGACACTTGATCTGTGGCTTGTTGGGAAAAATACTGAGAGGGGGGGTGAATCAGTATTTACAGCATATTCAAACTTTTTATTTTTTCACTCTCTAAAACCCATACGCTACTTTGATGAAGCCAACTAGCGTATACACGCGGATATACTTCATAAAAATCGCGTATACCCAGAGATCTAATCATACCATTAGTTCTTCACTTATATCATTCCATCATTCATTTATTAGATGTTCTATAAACAGTAATCATGTGCAGTAAGAACAAAATAAACCATCACACAAAGCATCACACATGAACACCAGGATTTTTAGGTGGAAACCCAAGTCGGGAGAAAACCACCGCTGCAGTTGCTCAGCCTTCAATATTTTATTATAGAGAAAACATCTTACAACACATGTGCTGGTGAGCTCACCCGGCCCCGCGAGGCCCCCACGCTCGTTTACCGGCCTCTCACAGGGGGAAACTCCAACCCCACAACTTGTTGCCGCCCTCTCCTGAAGGGCTGGCACTACCACCAGCCCCACCGGCCTCACAGAGGGCTGCGACCCCTGATCTCGTTTACCCGACCTCACCAGAGAAGGAGGCTACGACCCACGGTCTGGATGTTTGGGCCTCACCAGGAAGGGCTGCCACCCACCCAGGCGAAGGCTACGACCCTCGACATCTCTGGACCACGTTCATCAATTTTCTGCTGGATCCAAAACGCTTTGAGATACAACACGGACCATGTTTCATAAAATTTTCATCTTCAGACCCTTTCCATGCTAGCACGATCATCGCCAAACAGAATCGCCATAACTCAGCCGCGGATATCGGTAAAACGACGAGAATAGATCGGATATTTCTTACCTGAGACTTCGGTAAACTATGGTTTGCATGCTTTCCTTTCTCTGATGTCGCGTATATACGCGCTCTCGTTCAAATAAACCAGCGTATACCTCTGCATAAATTACAAAGCCAATTTCATTGCGCATACGCACTTTTTCTTCGGTGAAGCCTCGTATATACGCGCTTCCTCTTCAGAAAACTAGCGTATAGATCTTCAACCATTATAGAGCAGCATACTTCTTCAAATTAGATATTGAGTTCAGATTTATCCTTATACTTCAGATAGATGTTCACCTCATCTCAGATCTAAGCCTTCCATAAACAGATCTAGCAGTTACAAGTACATTCCAGATCTAGATATCCCGCTTCATCATTTCTTCATTAGAGCACCATAGATTCAGATCTATCATCAAACCTTTACCCTTTCCATACAGATATACTTCACAGAGAAGTATTCATTCAAGCTCAGACATCTTGCTCCCACACTCATGATTTGCACAATGAATTTCTTCTCTTTATATAGGTTTACCCTTTTTCAATACCATGAGCCCCTTTTTCAATACCATGAGCCAAAAAAATACCATGAGCCCAAAACTACATTACTTCCGATGGTATTCCTGGACGGGGTCATTTAGACGAATCATTACCCAATACAATGGGTCAATACCATGGTGGTTACCCCTGGTTTTGCACTTTATGAGCGCTTTTTCCCATACGCGACTTGGAACGTTGTTTCCCGCGTGCATACGCGACTTCCCCTAGGCAAATCCGCGTATTCCTAGAGACATACTCTTTTCATCATAGATCTAGCACATACTGAATTCCTTTCTTCATTGCCTTCTGTACACACTGTAGATACATCATATTTAGTTCATCAAGACATATTCTATCAAGCACAACTTCATCAAGTAAGTTGCCATCATCTTCATCAAGTGGGTTGCCATTCGAGGACAACACTCAGCATCATATTGCTAACAAACATCATTTCATATTAGATTTACATCATTTACCAAGTCCATCAAGTCAAGAATAACTTCATCAGGTGGTTTGCCATCAAGGACAACACATGTCAACAGTCGCATGTCTTCATCTTTATTCAGTGGGTTGCCATCAAGGACAACACTCTGCATCATATTTCCAACAATCTCCCCCTTTGGACTTGATGGCAACCACGATGGTGTTTGGTTACCACAACAGATAAGTACATTGACACCATGCCACTCTCCCAATTCTTTGACACCATTATCTGCATTCAAACACCATGTCACTCTCCCCCTTTGACATCAAGGGCAAAGGGCGGACCAAAAGCCAACATACTCTCCCCCTTTTCTCCTCATGTGGAAGAAGCGTTCTGCAGATCTGATATATACTGAAGTGATCAAGCTCCCCCTGAGTTCATGCTGAATCTTCAAACATATTTTCAATGAAGTACATGACTCTATGACTTTCCTATCACCAATGACTCATACTTACAACAAATATTCAACCAAGTGAATTTACATATGAGACTCAAGTACCCAAACAAGTGGGTTTACACATTTCAACTCAGCTACCCATCCAAGTGGGTTTACAAAATTTGACTCAGCTACCCAACCAAGTGGGTTTACAAATTTGACAAGTCCTTACATGACTGAATATTACAATTTTACATCATGGGTCTCAACAAGACCTTTTCAACAAATTACAAAAATGACCATTTAAGACCAACACCAGAAAGTCCTCAAGAAAGAGAACATATTTCAGAACCATCATAATGCCAACAATGCATTATACTCAGCAACGCTAAATCTCCCCCTGAATCTGTGCATCCAAGCATCCTTTCCATATGACTAAGGCTCCCCCTTAGTTTGTGCATCCTGAACACTTTCACCAACAAATCATCAAGGCATCTTTATCAAAACATTAGAAATAGAATTATGAGAACTGGAACACCACCAGAGACCAAACAGTGTCAGAGATACCAAACAGCACTGCAACTGTGCTAAAGAGAGCTGACTCCAAACTGAAAAATGTCGGCAATCAGACATACGCGGTTTTCTGTGCATGAACTCGCGTATATACGCGACTGTGTTTCAGGAAACCCGCGTATCCAATTCCATCTTCTAAATTTTAACCAGATCTGATCCTCTGTGAGAAAAAGACAGTGTTCAGCTTCTTTTGAATGCTTCCCTGGACTACAGATAGATAGAACAGTGCAGTTGTGTCTTCAAGCGTCATCCAACGGTTGTAGCATAAGCACATTAGTAACCAAGCCTTCATATTCTTTGCAGCATCAATACAATATTTCCAAGAGAGATTATCATACCAAAACAACATCTTCAAATATGTGTCAAGCAATCATCCATGTGGTCCAATATCATCAATATCTTCTAGATTTAACATGAAGTAACATATGTAGGCAAAAGATCTCAACCATAGTAACAAGGCTCTGCATGATTTATTTCTGAATCAAACGACTTCCAACTCATCCATGTGTGAACACAAAAGATACTTTTCAGTAAACCGGGATCAAAATCTCATCATAATAAACCATGTACCAAGTCATCATTAAGCATGAGTATCACAATAACCAAGAATAAGCAGTCATATTGCCAACAATGAAATCATTAGTATTCAACCTGCTACTCCCCCTGAACTAGTGCTCCTCCTTAACTAGTGCAACCTGAATACCTTTATCAGCAAGTCATCAGCAACAATCTCTGCATGATCTGTCCTTATCTCTGATTTATAATACTTTCATCTCAGCAACGAATACTCTTCATCATCAAGCAACCAGGACTCATCCATAATCTTCAACATAAGTAACCAAGTATCATGTCATCATTATTTAAAAATGAGAAATTAAGCTGATATAGAGTCAATAATACAGTTATTAACAATCAGACTGCTACTCCCCCTGAGCCTCTGCTCCAGATCTTCAGCTAGCATACAAATTCTCTTATCATCAATGAATACGCGATTGTGTCTGATGAAACTCGCGTGTATACGCGACTTTTGTTAATATAACCCGCATATGGAAAGTGAAGCATAGAAAATTTTCATCTTCCTTCATTTCCTCCTGAGTTTGTACCTCCTGTACCTGTCCTTTCCACATCAGATGCGCTGTCAGAAGTGAACATAACTAGAATAATCAAATCAACCATGAGAGTCATCATGCATTGCTCCCCTTGTGATGATACATTACTAAATCTCATAATGTATCCCACATCATTCCTGCAGTCAATCAGAGAAGTAAGCTTCAGAAGCGGATGACTACAGTAGGGTCAAAATTCCCTACGTTTCTGATTGGTCCTCCATCTTTTTCTAGATTTGTTTGAACTTTCTATTTGTGTGCTGGAAGTTATCCAATTTCTCATATCTGTTCAACCTGCATTCTTTTTCTACATGACCATACTTGTTACAAGAATAACATCTCATGTGTCCAGAGAAATAAGCATAAGAATCATAATGAGTATTTCTACTCTTCCTCCTTTTACTATCAGCTGCTTTATGTCCATACTTGTTACATGAAAAACAATATCCCTTGAAGCTACTAGAGTACCTTTCTGAGTAGAACCTGTTTGTTTGTGGCTGAATTGTTCTGCTTCTGCAATTGGCTGCAACATGCCCATAATTATGACATTTAAAACATTCAACGTTCTTGAATGAATTCCTTTGAGAATTCATGATTTTTGGTCGATCTTTTGTTTCTTTCAACACTTCAGGTTTTGCATTGACATCCTTTGAATTTTTAGCACTTCCTTGTGAGCTAGATTCTCCTTTAACAGTTTCATGAAAACCAAGACCAAGTTTGATAGCAGGAGACCTTTGATTACTCAGAATATTGTCCAAAATATTAGTACTATCTTGAAACCTCAAAAGTTTTACCTTTTCTTCTAATTTACCTTTGAGAATGTTTACCTCAACCTCCAAGGCTTGACATTGCTTTGTCATGCTTTCTTCTTTCCTTCTTCCATCTTCTACTTGATCCTTCAGATTTAGAATCTCTTCTTTCAACCAATTTTCGTTTTCTTCATATGTTTGTTGCAGCTCTTCATTCTTCTTATTTGATTTTTCCAGATCTTCTTTGAGAGAGATGATTTCTGCTTCAAGGCCTTCCTTTTCAAATGATTGTAGAGGTTCCTTATTTTTCTTACTTGATGCTTCTAGATCTGCTTGCAGAGAGATGATTGCAGCTTCAAGTCCTTCATTCTTCTTGCTTGATTTTTCAAGATCAGTATTTTGATCGTTGATTTCTGCTTCTAGTTCTTTAATTCGATTGGATGCATAAGTATGAAACATTTGATACTTGTCCACCTATCCATTCAACATTTCTATTTGATCTTTCATTTGAGAGATCATCTCTTTGTAAATAGAATCTTTCTTATCAATTTCCTTTTGTTGTTCTTCAACTTTGATCTTGATAGCTTCTTCTAGATCCACAACTTTACTTTCACTATCTTCACTATTGTTTGCACATAGGAGAGTATTACAAGTGGCCTTCTTCTTTTCCTTCTTTGCCATGAGTACTTGGAGAGCTTCGTCAGAAACTTCTGGATCCATACTATCACTTTCACTATCATAATCTTTGCACATGCAGTTAAGTAAGAAACAAGAACAACGATTAATACCTGGTTCATCTTCTTCAATTTTTGCTATACATGATTTCTGAGGTATCTTCTTGTTTCGAGTAGCCTTCTTCTTTTGCTTCTTAGCCATGAGCACTTTCAGATCTTGGTCAGAATCTTCTTCATCTTCACTGGACACTTCATCATCATATTCTTTTGCATAATAACTCTTTCTCTTTTCAAATTGTTTCCCTTTACCATGTTTTTCTCTATAAGGACATTTAGCAGCATAGTGACCAACTTTTCCACATTCAAAACATTTGAAGGGAAGCTTACCTTTGAATCTTCCAGTACCTAGTTGGAGTTTTCTCACAAAATTCGCTTCTTCTTCTTCGGATATATAGCTGGATTCTTTGACAACTTCCTTTTCTTTTCCTTTTGCAGACGCCTTAAAAGCAGCTTCTTTGTTTTGAGAAGGACCTCCTTGTCTCATTTCAAAAGTAGTCAGGATACCATGTAATTGAACAATAGTAAGAGTTTGCAGATCTTGCCTTTCTTCAATAGCTGAAACTTTAGAGTCAAATTTTGAAGTCAAGGATCTTAAGACCTTTTCCACTAGAGTAGTATCAGTTATGGTTTCACCCAAATTTCTCATTCGATTTACAATATCATCCAGACGAAGAAAGAAACTGGCAACACTTTCATCACTATGCATCTTCAAATTTTCATATTCAATTCTAAGAGTTTGGAGTTTTGCACTTTTTACCTTTGTGTCTCCTTCATAGCTTAGAATGATTTTGTCCCATATTTCTTTTGCCGAATGTAGTTGCATCACTTTAGCAAATCCTGATTCAGACATGCTTCCCAATAAGACATTCACTGCTTTGGCATTGATTTCATACTTCTTTCTTTCAGCTGCATCAGTAGGAATACTTGCCGGGTATTGATAACCTTCTTCCACGATTGCCCATACATCTGCACCAAGACTTTGCAGATATGATTTTGTACGTACCTTCCAGAATATCAGATCGCTTCCATTGAATAGAGGTGGCTTTATAGACATTACTCCTTCTTGACTTCCCATTGCGACGGATCTCCTTTAAGCGATCAAGCTTCTGCACGAGGACCTGCTCTGATACCAATTGTTGGGAAAAATACTAAGAGAGCGGGGGGGGGGTGAATCAGTATTTACAACATATTCAAACTTTTTACCTTTTCACTCTCTAAAAACCCATACGCTACTTTGATGAAGCCAACTAGCGTATATACGCGGAAATCCTTCATGTAACTCGCGTATACCCAGAGATCTAATAATACCATTAGTTCTTCACTTATATCATTCCATCATTCATTTATTAGATGTTCTATAAATAGTAAACATGTGCAGTAAGAACAGAATAAACCATCACACAAAGCATCACACATGAACACCAGGATTTTTAGGTGGAAACCCAAGTCGGGAGAAAACCACCGCTGCAGTTGCTCAGCCTTCAATATTTTATTATAGAGAAAAACATCTTACAACATATGTGCTGGCGCAGACTTGACCAGCACGCAGGCACCCACCTGCGCTCGTTTACCAGCCTCTCCTGGAAGGGAGCTCCAACCCCTTGACTCGTTTACCAGCCTCTCCTGGAAGGGAGCTACGACCCCCTGATCTCGTTTACCAGCCTCACCTGGAAGGGAGCTACGACCCCCTGCTCTCGTTTACCAGCCTCACCTGGAAGGGAGCTTCAACCCCCTGACTAAAGGCTACGACCCTCAGCACCTCTATGGACCACGTTTCATCAATTTTCACACCGGATCCAAAGCTTCCTTTAGGACACCACTTGCAAGCCACGTTTTTGCGCGATTTTCACTGACCTTCGACATTAATACAATAATCAACCATGTAAAATAGATACATATAACTCAATCGATGACATCGTTAAAACCAAAGCAGTAATAGATTCACATTTCTTACTACGTACTTCAAAGAACCTCAGTTTTGCATACGCGCTTCCTTTCTTCCGATGTCGTGCTGGCATATACGTACCTCACTTTTCCAAATAAACCAGCCGTATACTTCGTATAAATTACAAAGACACTTTATTGCGCATACGTCGTTTTTTCTTCTACAAGCTCGTATATACAAGGCTTCCCTCTTCAAAGAACTAGCGTATAGATCTTCAACCATTATAGAGCAGCATACTTTCTTCGATCAAAGTATTCGGGGCCGTATTTCAATTATAACTTCAGACAGATGTTCGCCTCATCTCAGATCTAATCCTTCCATAAACAGATCTAGCAAATACAGATACATTCCAGATCTAGATATTCCGCTTCATCATTTCTTCATAGGTGCACCATAGATTCATATCTATCATCAAACCTTTACCCTTTCCATACAGATATACTTCATAGAGAAGTATTCATTCAAGCTCAGACATCTTGCTCCCACACTCATGATTTGCACAATGAATTTCTTCTCCTTATATAGGTTTATCTTTTTCAATACCACGGGCCCCTTTTTCAATACCATGAGCCAAAAAAATACCATGAGCCCAAAACTACATTACTTCCGATGGTATTCCTGGACGAGGTCATTTAGACGAATCATTACCCAATACAATGGGTCAATACCATGGTGGTTACCCCTGGTTTTGCACTTTATGAGCGCTTTTTCCCATACGCGACTTGGAACGTTGTTTCCCGCGTGCATACGCGACTTCCCCTAGGCAAATCCGCGTATTCCTAGAGACATACTCTTTTCATCATAGATCTAGCACATACTGAATTCCTTTCTTCATTGCCTTCTGTACACACTGTAGATACATCATATTTAGTTCATCAAGACATATTCTATCAAGCACAACTTCATCAAGTAAGTTGCCATCATCTTCATCAAGTGGGTTGCCATTCAAGGACAACACTCAGCATCAGATTGCTTAACAAACATCATTTCATATCAGATTTACATCATCTACCAAGTCCAACAAGTCAAGAATAACTTCATTAGGTGGTTTGCCATCAAGGACAACACATGTCAACAGTCGCATGTCTTCATCTTTATTCAGTGGGTTGCCATCAAGGACAACACTCTGCATCATATTGCCAACATGGCTTAACACCCGATTGGTCCATGATCTCTATTTAAAGAGCATAGAGGGTCATTTTTCTGGTAACCGTTTATGAGAGAAACATATGTAACTTTTATTTTTATATTAATAAATTCCTACAAAGAGGTGGAAACATTGCTTTCTGCCATTTCTATTATCCAACCAGATTGGATAATTGAAGAAAGGGATGAATGGAAGAAGGACGAAGAAGCGTGGACACTAATTCAAAAGTTGCAGCAAGATCCTAGTACATCTAATGCATTTAGTTGGAAAAATGATTCCTTATGGTACAAATATTGCTTATATATTTGTAAGAATTCCTAAGTAAAACAATAGATTCTTTTGGAATTGCACACTTCTCCTTTAGGAGGACACTCGGTATTTTTAAAAACTTACCACAGGGTGAAGAAATATTTTTTTAGGATGACCTTAAATCTGATATTCAAATTTTTTTAGAAGAATTTTTGGTTTTCCAGCAAAATAAAGTTGAGACAATTAAGACGTCGGGTCTTCTACAACCTTTATCCATTCCAAGTCAACGTTGGGAGGAGATTTCAATGGATTTTATCATAGGTTTACCTAATTATGAATAAAAGAGTGTCATCATGGTGGTAGTTGATAGACTTACCAAGTATGCACAATTTTGTGCATTATCTCATCCATTTAGCACAAGTATAATTGCTACTACATTTATGGAAACAATTCAAAAGCTACATGGAAACCCAAAGATTATTGTAAGTGACATAGATCCCATTTTTACCAGAGTTTTTTGGACAAAATTATTTTCTTGTTTGGGTACTCAACTAGCTCATAGCTCATCTTATCATCCTCAATCTTATGGTCAAATGGAGATGGTGAACAAATGTTTGGAAGGATATCTTTGTTGTTTTGTATATGATAAACAAATACAATGGGTCGAGTGGTTACCTCTGGCTAAATGGTGGTATAACACTTCCTTCCATACTGCAGCAAAAATGACCCCATTTATGGCACTTAATGGATATCATCCACCGTCCATCACATCATATTTAAGAGAAAATTCTAAGGTTCAAGCAATGGAATATAACATCGAGCATCAACAAGAAGTTCTCCAACTCTTAAAGGATAACCTAAATTTGGCAAAAAATTGAATGAAACAACAAGTAGATCAACATCACAACTAGAGAAGTTTTGATGTATGAGACTGGGTATTTTTATGGCTATAACCATACAAACAAATCATGAAAAATTTTAGGGGCTAATATTTGCAGGTGGGCTAATTTTCCATGGTTTTTCCAAAAAAAAGATTCGCCAATTTCCATTTTTTTATAAAAATGATTCACCCAAATTTTACAGTATAAAATTATTTTACGTTAAAAATCGCCAATATTATATAGAAAATATACATAATATCATTATAAATTTGAATAATTTTACAAATACATCAATAAACATTTTATAGTTTGCATATTAGGGACTAGTGAGATTCGCCAATTTTTTAAACTTCAAGATAATTTTCCATCCTTAAAATTATCCCTGAAACAAATGTCCCTCAAGCAAGCTAAAAGGATAATAAATTATCGCCAAAGTACTATGGTCCTTACAAGGTGTTGCAAAAGATTGGTACTATGGCATACAAATTGGAGCTTATTGCTTCTTCGCGAGTGCATCCATTTTCCCATGTTTCATGCTTAAAGAAGGTTATAGGTGACAAACTTCCAGTTCAAACAATATTGCAAGAATTGGATGATGAAGGAAAATCATATTGGAAATTGAAGCAGTCACGGAAACAAGAACTTGACAGCTACAAAATCAATCAATTTCAGAGTATCTCATCAAGTGGAAGAACTTACCCAGTGAGGATTCTACATGGGAGGATGGGAATTTTATACAGAAGCATCCAGAGCTATTCAAGTGTCGAGGAAAACACTTTTTTGAAGGAGAGGGGAGTGTTAGGTCCTTATATTACTAGTTTAGTCCCTTACTGTTGTTAGTGTAGCCCCCTTATTGTTATTGTTGTACCCCTGTAACCCCCATATTGTTGTCATTGCGCCCTTACATTATTATTGTTAGGTTGGCTAGGATTATATTGTGACCCCATGGACTCCTATATATAAAAGGAGGTTTTTTAATTTGTATCATTGAATAATAGTTCATTTATGTAATGTAAAGGAGGTTTCCCCCTTGAAGTGGCTTATTTTGTGTTGATCTCTCTTCTATTCTATTTTTGGAGCTGGTTTCATAACAAGTTGTTCTAGAAAATTTGTGAATACTATGGCTGGCAACCATTGTATTTCGATGGATGACCACTGTTTCATATGGACTTCAACAAAGATATTGGGACAAAGTGAATCTCCCCAAGTCAAGTTTAAGTAGGGAATTGTTAGGATAGGGTAAGTTTGACTCGGTCATAGAGTTAATTTGACAGAGAACGATTTATCCTTGGTGGTTTATGGGTTCAAGGTTTCAGTAACCCATGTTTTTTCCCTTGGTATCCTCATGTAATGTAGCCTATCTAAGGGCATGATGATTCCATTATAAGACACCTCTGGGTCAATTAATAATATATCTATTATTACGAGTTGGTTTTTCCACATGGGTTTTCAAGATAATTTATGGTGTCCATGTGTTTTTTTATAATTACATACCTGAACCCAACACGCGATATTTAATTTGAAGAAATTGATTACTGAAAAAATACAAGGCTAAGTTCTTAACAAAAATATCTAGCAGAAGCACATTAGGATCTGAATCACGTCATCACAAAAATATTTCTACCCAAAAAACAATTCTTCATTATTTAAAATATGAACTTACTTAGGCTCCTCTCTTGAGATAATGGCCCAAATTAGGAATTACATATACAACAGTAAACCTGGAGTTAGCCAACTTATCGAGCCCTAGATTTGTCCCTCGTCTTCCTCGACTGATCTGGATCTGTCTCCCTCACTGCTCCTGCACCTTCCCCAAACCCTATTGTTACACAACATTTTGTCATTGTCCCTGCAATCCCTCGTCTCGCATATTGGAGGGTCGTTCCCAAGACTTGTGAACAGTGTCATACTTTGCAAACACCTTCTTTGCATCCTTCTGCATAAGGACATCATTTCTCCTATTAGACATTTCCTCGAAAAAGCACACAAAACCTATGTTTTGGCCTTGGCGTGGGTAGCCAGTTCACCCCTCGCGTCGATGTAGAAGATTTGCATTAGAGCCGGTGCCACCTGGCACTCTGTCTCAGTGAAACCCCCACGCCAAGCTTTTTTAGGAATGTTTTTTAAAAATTAGAGGTGGAAGTTTCCTTCTAACCACCTCATGGATGAGTCACTGGAAGTGGTTAAATTGATGAGCCACGGATCTCTTTCTTTAGGTAGTGGTTTTTACCTCCCATGGAACACTCCTTAAATATAGGCCTCCCTTCCATGATTATAGGGATGCTAACCTCTCCCTCTCCCTCTCCCTCTATATAAACAGGCCTTCTCTCTTTATGAAAGCTAGCTGAACATATAGCCAAAGAGCAGAAACAATGCGAGTTTATCCCCAGTGGATTTACCTCACCAACAAATTGGAAACTCCACTGGGGAAGAATGCGAGTTTTTCTTTCATCCATTAGGTATTATTTTGGTTTTTTCTTGCTTGTTTTACCTTTTATGATTATTCTGCTAAGTCTAAAATCCTTATTCAGCCCCAGAGGATCAGATCTGACCTCTGTCTTTCAAAATTTTCCCTTTTACCTGAGTGAATTGGCTTGGCGAGTTTTCTGCTTAGATAGACACATTGATTGGCGCATGTTTCTAGTGTTGCGCCTGCGCCATCCCCTGCTTGGCATTGGTTACAGCCAAATCGCTGCGCCAACCCCTATAGGTGTTAGGGTTTTCTTTGTTTTGGATATTTTTGGTCAGTGCTTGTACTTTTGGGTCATTTTAGGTATGCATTGAGTGCTTTGGGTTTGTTTTTTATTGTGATTATCTTGATTCGTTCAGTTGTTTGTCCATTTCCTGTCAGCATCAAAGCCTTAAGGTTTTTAAGTGCTTTGGTATGCTGAGCCTCTTGTAGGAGTTTGAGCCTTCTGTTTCACAGTCAACTTCCTTCCTTGTTTGGTCGCATTCAGCTCGCTTGATGCATTTGAGTGATTTCATTGCTTGAATGATTCTTGACTCTTTCGTTCAATTTTGCTTCTTGTCACTCCAAGCATAGATCACAACTGCTTGTATAGGTCTGTTTTGAAGTCTTTCTTTGATTTGAGAGATTGCAACATTGGTTTGAGTCTTGTCATGTTTGTCTTGAGTTGATTGAAATTGTTTTGCTTCAACTCTCTCATTAACGTTCTTAGGCTAGTGTTTTGGTTTGTTTTTCATGACATTTAGTGCACTATTTTCTCTATTACATTGAAAAAAAATCTTGTTTGCATTCTTGTTCGCATTATGAAACTGAAAATCTTTCGTATATCTAGCATTGGAGATTCTAGGAAATATTTTTCGTTTTCAGTAAGCTTGCATCGGATACTGTAGTGGATGTTTCCGTGTGTTCTCATTATTCACTATCGCTTGAAAACTCCTAACTTTCTCGTAGATAGCCTTTCATCGAACGAAATGATATCTTTTGGCATATACTCATCATCATCGAGCACTTTTCCTTTCACGCTTGCTTAAAACTGAAAGTGACTAGAGTCATCTTTTGCTTGTTTATTGACTCTTAAAACATGAAACATCGAATTTTGGTTTCAATGTGGTAAAATAAACTACCTACGATCACACTCCCATTAAAGTTTGATTGCTTGGCCTGTTTTTTTTTGCCTTGGTTTTTATTCGAGAGTCTTCGTGTTCGATCTCTTTTTCTTTTCTAGTGTGCTACAGTCACCGTGGCGGAGCCATCGGTTTCGTCTAGTGGTAGTCCTTTCTCGGACGATTCATCTAAAACTTCTCAAACCACTAGGTCTGCCAAGCTTCAGCAACCTACTCTCCCGTCAGAGCACCCCTTTGGAGAACCAGTTGAGTTTACTTGGCCTCTTTCAAATGCTTGGTTTGGGTTTGAGTTTGGGGATCATTTTCCCCCTCTGACATCGGGATTGCCATTTTTGGCTGCTATCATACCTCCTATTCCCCGTAGTATTTTACAAGATCTCACGGCAGATTCAGATATGGACTCGTCTGGTCCTATTGGAAGTGAGGCGATTCTTGTTTCTGATGAAGAATACCAACTTTTTCCGGAAAACATCCCTCAAGAGTCCGCTCAATCTTCACCATCGGTGTCACTTCCAGCCGGATATAGGTATTGAGGTTAGATTTTGGCTGGTATTTCCTCCATGGCAGCATCAACTCCGTCAAGGGGGCCGGTCCTTCCATCATTAGGGATGTCACCCACAACACCTGTCTCATCGACACCTTTTGTTACGTCTGTCCCAACTAGACCTACTATTTGCATAGCTGCATCGACACCAGTTGTCACCGCTCAGCCGTTAAGGGCTTCGTCTTCTGTAGAGACTTCAATTGCCATGGAAATCCCTGCCGGCCTTTCTTCAGAGGAGTATCGGCTGTCTATTTAGTAGCAGAACTCTCAGTCCTCTCAGGATTCTGGTGAGCCTTATCTTTCTCATTATGATGCGATCGGTAACCCCATTTATGCGCTTTTGTTTCATTATGATGAGTACGGTAACCCTATCTATTTTCCTGCTCCGGAAGCTTATAAGTTCCTTTCCAGTTTCAGACCTACCTTGTCTATGCAACCTTCTAACCAACAAGGACAACCCTTTCAGGGAAAACCTTCAGTTCAGCAAGGACAACCTTACAACCCACAAGGAAAAACCTTTTAGGGAAAACCTTCGGTTCAACAAGGGTATGCTTACGATCCGTAAGGACATCCTTTTTAGGGACAACCTTCGGTCCAACAAAGTTTATTTATGATCCACAAGGCCAAAATTTACAAGGTCAACCTGTGATCCAACCTGGGCAACCCCAAGGACCTGCTGGGCGACCGGTATATCAACCAAGACCTTGATACGGGCCTGGGGGGAAGATTTATCCATCTCAAGGGCAACCTTTCATGCAGCCGCAATAGCCATACCTTCCAATTGGTCCAAACGTTGCACAGCGAGCGCCATCTTATGGTCCTACTCTAGGTCAACCTAGTCATCAGGTACAACCTAGCCCATCACAGCCAGGACCATCTTATGGTCCTACTCCAGGTCAACCTATTCATCAGGCACAACCTGGCCCATCGCAGCCATCAGGCCAACCTCCTCCGCAGGAGCAACCTAGTGGCCCTCCTCAGTCAGGTCAACCTGCTCAGCAAGGACCTCCTACACAGACAGTTCACCCTGCTCAGCAACCACTCTACTCTACACCACAGTTGGGCCCACCAGCGCGCTCGATTTATTCAGCTCAATAGGGCCCTACTTATTAGAAGCCCGTTCGAACCTAAGGCACTTATTACCCTCGAGGTCAATATCGACCAGTATACAATACGCATCAAGGTTCTGCTTATTACCCTCAACCGCCAGGCTACACTTACATTCCACAAATTTTTTTTTATGTTGCTCAATCAGGACCCTCATATACTCAGAATCAATATCCCGGTCCTCAACCTCCATATCCTCGTCCTTAGCTGCCATATCAGCCGAACTATCCTGCTTATACCCCTTATGGTCTGAATCCTTTGGGACAGAACCGATGGGGGCAGAGTTATACTCAACCAGGATGGAATGTGAGTACGGGTCCTTATCAAGGACCTGCTATTCCTTTCAACCCTCAATTACCTTTTCTCGCCACGTTGGAATTACCGGATGTGTCTAAATTAACGAATGATCCAATTCTTCATAATCCGTATTGGCCTCCGATTCCAACCAAGGTTCCTGGTGATTGCCCCAAGTTTGAGGGCAAGGCAGGAGAAGACTCCCAAGCACATGTCATGACATACCATTTATGGTGTTCTTTGAATTCTTAGCTAGATGACTCTATTCGACTCCGTCTTTTCCAGCGAACTCTCACTGGAGCTGCTGCTAAATGGTACATCAAGCTATCTCACGATATCTTTCAGGATTTCAACTCTCTTGCTGTGGTGTTCCTTACTCATTTCTAGTTACCGATTCGTTATGAAGCTGGGACACATCTCCTAACATCCTTGAAACAGGACTGGGCTACCCACATCTTGGACCACATTCATGAATGGAGACGCCATCGTCGTCTGATCAAATTTGAAATTCCTGATCAGCTTCTTACCCATTGGTTCACCACCTCTTTTTTCAATTAGATTGCAAAAGATATAGCCATGGGGGCATGTGTTACCGAGGAACATGCCATTGCTCATGCTCAGTACCTTGATTTAGTGTACTCTCAATCGGGCATTTTGTATGATATCTTGACTGATGCCCCGCGACCTGGGACTTCTAAAGCGCCTGCCACCCCATCCGTCGATGACATTATTGGTTCCGTGTCTTAGAATTCACGTAAGTATTCCAACATTGGGAAGAAAAAGTCAAATTTTTCGAATGATTTTGCTTCTCAGCCTACCCCGGATTCTAGAAAAACCTCGGAGGTCAACGCCGTTCAGGCCAATCCTGCGGACAAGACATCCAAGGGGAAAAAGAAAGGCAAAGGCAAGGCCAAAGCTGATGCCCCAAAACCAGAGTCGTCTAAACCTCATGCTGATGATGGTTCATAGCGCAAGCCGAAGTATCCCTGTTTGATTTGTGATGAGGAACACTACACCAAGGATTGTCCTAGATGAGCCGAAGTTAGTAAACTGCTCAAAGGCACTAAGGGAAATCCAACTGTCCTTAAAGAACCTTTTCCATCTCAAAAAACACATATGGTCGATCAACTTGTGCCATCTGCACCATTTGGCTCTCAAGTGTTCATGATGAACGGTTCTGTACTCGTTTGCATCGCTACTCGGTCGAAATATTATACTGGATCATGTCAGGCAACCAGGAAAGGGATCGCTGATGGGCCTCCTCCCCCACTTGCCTCTGGTCCTCTTGAGATTGAAAGGCCCAGTGCTGAACTCGTTGTACGGCCACCTTCTAAAGGTGTTCTCCGGAAATATTCTTATAATCCTAACGCCCGTGCTACTCAGAATTACAACATTGTTGAGGATTTAGCACAGGGGCCATCCACGATTTCCGCATTAGAAGTGCTTCAGAGTTGTTTGTCTCAACGGAAAGTGTTATTATCTGCAATCGGCGGGATCGATCCTGATGTTCTAGCCTTCTCACTTTCGACTTAGATAATTTCGTCCCATGACTTTCGCAGGTCCAGCTTGCGCTTGTTATACAAGTCGGTATTAACGGTCTCAACATCCACAGAGCCGTTGTGGACGAAGGTGCATCCACCTATGTCATGTCATCTACTTTCTAGAAGGCTATTGGCTCTCCAGCCCTAAATTCATCACCCAATGCCCTTGAGGCATTTGATGGAAGGGAATCGAAACCCTTGGGTGTTCTCGTTAGCTTGCCGATTACGTTGCAAGGAAAGACGGTCAATGTAGAAATATAAGTAGTTGATGCTAAACTCAATTAAAATATTCTACTTGGTCGCAGTTGGACTCACGCTATGCTATGCATTCCGTCCACCTTCTTTTGTCTTATAAAGTTTCCACACGAGGGAAAAATCATTACTGTCGACCAGCTGTCATTCTTTACTTTGTCTTCTGAGAACAACGTTCCATACATGGTTCAGATTCCGTCTCCCCCCAACATCATAGGGCCGGATCTTTTCAAAGACCCCACCCTCAAGTTAATATGATCTCTCGGTCAGATGACCCGTGGATTGTCCCTTTACCTAAACAGGTTGATTCATTTGGGGATTCGATGTGGCTCAGTCCAATTGAAATCAATTATTGTGAGCTTGTAGATGCATCCGATTCTTCCCCTTCTGAAGATGCTCCTTTGAGCATGTCTCTCGAAGTTTATTCTCAATCCCCCTGGCTCAGCGATACAGATTCGCCTGATCTTTTGAAAGAAGTGTTTCCATCTAATGAGGCTATCATGGAAACCATGTCTCTCGAAGACTTATCGTGGAGCGACGGACATCATCTTTCCTCGTTTATGCCTGGCCTCGGGGCAATGTATAACTGCCTTGAGAATTTTGTGTCTCAAGTTCCTTCTCCGCCACTTAAAACGCCTATCTTGACTCACGAAGTCTTCACTGAAGGTAACTTGAGTAACATCACCCAGACGATGCCTATCAACATTTCTGTGAAACCGACAATTGTCGAGAACATCCATATCGGAGTCACTTGCTCTTCCGACGAAGTCCAAGTGTATACTAGCCTCTTTCGCGAATTCTGTGATGTTTTCGCCTGGTCTTATGAAGAGATGCCTGGAATCGATCCCAGTATTGTGGTGCATGAAATTCACACCTACCTCGATGTGAAACCTATTCACTAGCGTCTTCGTCCAGTGCATCCTCGGAAAGATGCCGCCATAAAAGCTGAAGTTGAAAAACTTCTCAAAGCGGGTTTCATTTATCCGATTCCTCTGACAAAGTGGGTTTCTAACATTGTTCTTGTGGATAAGAAACAGGGAACAATTCACGTTTGTGTTGACTATCGCAATATTAATCGGGCTTGTCGTAAGGATAACTATCCCACCCCTTTCATCGATTAGATCATTGACGATTGTGCAAGGAGTGAAATTTTTTCCCTCATGGACGGATTTTATAGCTATAACCAGATCAACATTCTCCCCTCCGATCAACACAAGA
Source organism: Pinus albicaulis (assembly GCA_034641835.2). NCBI lineage: Eukaryota > Viridiplantae > Streptophyta > Pinopsida > Pinales > Pinaceae > Pinus > Pinus albicaulis. Next base: position 1,025,311,582 of record CM076574.1, read on the forward strand.
CCGCTTTTATCTGTCCTTGGGGAACGTTCGCGTATAAGAAACTCCCTTTTGGCTTGAAAAACGATGGGGCTACGTTCCAACGCACGATGTCTTATGCCTTTCACGATATTCGTCATATTGTTCAACCATTCCTAGATGACCTTTCGGCTCATTCAGTTGCGCGAAAATACCATCCAGACCATCTCCGACAGATATTTCTTCGCTGTAGACGCTACAACATTCGGCTCAATCCGCATAAATGCGACTTCTGCGTTGATTCCGGTAGACTTTTAGGGTTTATCGTATCCAAAGACGGAATTTGCCTCAATCCGCTTAAGGTTGAGGATATTTTTAATCTCCCCTCCCCATCCTCGTTACACCAGCTCCAGAGTCTCCAAGGGAAAGCAAATTTATTATGTCGTTTTATCCCGAACTATGCCGAGGTAGCCAAAGGGTTCACACGACTTTTAAAGCAGGACGTCCCTTTCTGTTGGGATGATATTGCTCAACAATATTTTGATATGCTTAAGACGTTGCTTGTCAACGCTCCTCTATTACGTCCTATGAATTATGATTGTGATTTCACCCTCTATATAGCTGCCGCCTTCAGTAAAATCGCCATGGTTTTGGTTCAAGATGATGATGACGGTAACGAGCATGTTATTTACTACTTGTCTCGAAACCTTCTCGACCCGGAAACAAGTTATGCACATGTCGAGAAGTTAGCGCTGGCTGCGGTCCAGGCCATCATCATTTTCGTCATTACATCCTTTTACAGACGGTAACCATAATTTCTGATTGTAACCCCATGACCTATATTTTGTCTCGACAGTTGCTAGGGGGCAAATACTCGAAGTGGATCGTTATTCTCCAAGAGTTTGATTTGGAATTCACTATCTCCAAATCAAAGAAATCACTCGTTTTCGCTGATCTGATTTGCTCTCTCCCCGCCGACTCTGCTTCTTCTTATTTCGATGATCATATTCTGAACGAAAATATTTTCTTGATTAACACCCTCGATCCATGGTACGGTGATATCATCGTGTATCTCCAGACTTCTAATTTTAGGTCTGAGTTGACCAAAGATGCCCGACGCCGCATTCGGCATCAGTCGCAACCTTATTATATTTTCGGAGACACCCTCTATTGTCTCGGAGTCGATTCTATGCTCCGCCGATGTCTGACCCTAGAGGAAGCCGAGAAAGTTTTAAATGACTGCCACAGTGGCACCTGTGGAGGTCACATTTCTGGTTATGCCACCACACAAAAGATCCTTCGTCCTGGCTATTTTTGGCCATCCATTTTTAAAGACTGCATTGTCGCAATATGCAAATTTCATGCGTGCCATATATATCAACGCAAGATGTGTGCACCACCTGTTCCTTTACACTCTGTCATTACCATTGGTCCTTTTTCCAAATGGGGCATCGATTTTATGATGTGTAACCCTCGCTCGGACGGGGGACATGCCTATATTACGGTCGTTGTCGATTATTTTACAAAATGGGCCGAAGCAATGCTACACTGGCTGCAGACGGTAAGACAACATCGTAATTCATATTCAATGATGTTATTACTCGCTTTGGCGTCCCTCAAGCCATCGTTACTGATCATGGTTCACATTTTTGGGACTATATGATGGCGGAACTCACGTCTAAGTTGGGTCTACATCACGACAACTCAACGCCATATTACCCTCAAGCTAATGGCCAGGTTGAAGCTGTAACAGAGTTCTTGTTACGATGCTTCAACGAACAATTGGGATCCATAAATAAAATTGGCATCTCATGTTGTTTTCAGCTCTATGGGCTTATCGAACGTCGATTAAGATTGCAACCAGATTCACCCCGTTTCAGCTAGTGTACGGTCTGGAAGCTACTCTTCCGATTGAGTGTGAAATCCCTTCACTCAAATTAGCCGTGGAATTACTGCCTAATACTTCACCTGAGGAAGGGCGTCTCCTCTATTTAGAGAGATTAGATGAAACTCATCGCTTAGCTACTTTGGTCATCGAGGCACAAAAGACGTGAGTCAAAGCTCACTTTGACCAAACAGTTTCCCCTCATTCTTTTATCGAAGGCGACCTCGTTCTCCTGTACGACCAAGCTCATGACAAGATGGGGCAGGTAAATTCCAACTCATGTGGCATGAGGCCTACATCGTCAAACATGTGTTACAAAATGGGGCTTATGAGCTTATTGATTATGAAGGTTATCCCTTAACACAACCCAAAAATGGGTTGTATCTAAAAAAATATTATGCTTGAGTCATTCATGCATGATGTGTATACATAGGTGATTTTTTTATTTTTGTGCATGTTTAGGTTTGATGTGCTTTGTAAGCTTTTTCTGCTTATTGGGTCTTTCTTGTTATGCAGATGTCTATTACCCCTTATGTCGATTTTGCGGATGGTGCTTGTAACAGTACCAGGAAGTTGTCTTCAGTAGTCTGAGTAATTTATAATCCTGCTTGTGAGTTAATTAACCTACAAGGTATTTGTCTAGGATGAACTAAAAACAATGTCACTGAATATAGTGCCATTTTGGAACTATTAACCGAGGCAGTTAACCTCGACATACACGCATTACTTGTGAATCTAGACTCACAGCTTGTTTTTCTTCAACTTAAGAGTCATTATTCGGTTCAAAACCCATGCATTTTGAGAATGTATTTACGTATTCATTTGCTTGAAATACATTTTGATTTCATCACATATCAACATATACCAAGACAAATGAATACATTAATTGATGCAGTGGCCAACATTATATTAGATAGACATTTTCACAATTTATAAAACAACATCATATGTAAATAGACCCATGTAGAAAATATATGTATATATCTGTATCGATCATTTGCAGCGTGTGCATCATAAAAACCCAAAAAATATATATGTATGTTTCAGTTACATCTCGAGACAAAATGTCTCTCAAAATATGCAAAAACAAAAAGCCTAGGTGCTTAATCGGCATGGTGCTCTTGATAGCACATCACCACCCATACGAACCACCTTAGCAAGCGGTGGATACGACTAGACACCCCTACAGTATGGCTCTGATAGGCCCGAGGAACATCATCAAGGCGAGCATAGTCCGGGATCCCATAGGTGATACCCTCCAGGTTTTATACTATCTCCTCCTCACCACCCTCACCATGAGGATCGAAATCGCGAGGAGCTTGCCTCACTACCGACGACATACCTGTATGCCTCTCTGGGCCAACATATGCATACATATAAGATTAACTGTCAGAACATGCATATATATCAAAAAATCATAAACTCATGAAAATAAAAAATGAGTCTCACCTAGCTCTTCGTCCCAATCCTCTCCCTCCGGGAGCGGAAGGTCTAGATCACCGGTGAAGTCTGTACCAGAATAGGGCCAGTCCTCCACAAAAATCAGTTGTCGTCGGAGCTAATAAAAAAATTCTGGCCTCCAAGACATCTGTTGGCCACCCCCTACTCTAGGCACCAGTGCAGCCCCACTAGAAAATTTGACGGAAATTCCGACGGCCAATTCGTCGCTATTCTGACACATAGTCGTCGCAAGAGCGACAATTCGAGGGCGGAAAAACCGTGGTTTGTCCTGCCGTCGCAGTTCCGACGCACGTAAAAAGTGTCGCACTATCAACACCTCTTCCGTCGCTTCCGAACAAGCGTCACTCTTCCAACGTCTCAGAAATCGTCGCGCCTCCAACGTTTGTAAACTGTCACACTTCCGATGAAATGTGGTTCGACGTTTGGAACGTCGCTCTTCCGACGCCTAAAAGCCGTCGTAATTCCGACCCAACGTGGTCCGACGTTTTGGACGTCGCTCTTCCGACGTCTGTAAGATGTCGCAATGTCGATGATATGTGGTCCGACGTTTGGTACGTCGCTCTTCCGACGTTTGTAATTTGTCGCAATTCCGACGATATGTGGTCCGATGGTTGGAACGTCGCTCTTCCAACGTTTGTAATCTGTCGCAATTCCGACGAAATGTGGTCCGACGTTTTCATACTGTCTCTCTTCCGACGTTTCTAGGTTGTCGCAGTTCCGACGTCTACAAGGCGTCGGTAGACCGACGGAGGGTTCAATTTTTTTAAAAAAAATTGAAACTTTAAAAGACGAGAAACACTATTTTGAATATATTATATGAAGTAAAACAGTGCATGAAAGTGAAATAGCAGTATGTAGAATAGTAAAGCAACAGATAGAGTATCGACGTCCATTGTTCCAAATACAAATTAAAGTACCCAAAACCCTGCAACAGAGAAAAACGAATATGTCCAAAATATAAAAAGACCATCAGACCATATCAATAAACCAGCAACGTAGACCAGCATCGCTAGTTTTGAAGGCAGAGTGATAAACATTAATCATTTTTTTTTTCACAAGAGAAAAAATGTTGTTTTGAATATATTATATGAAGTAAAACAGTCCATGAAGTCATTACATTTTCACATCTAAAGATTGGAACCCAAATATCCATCCAGAAAAGTGGAAGTCCCACCCCAGACAATGATAGAAAAATACCCCATGTCACATACAGGGACATGATATAAAATCCAGTAACGGCCCACATGGAGATTATCGACAATCTGAGAAAGCATCCAAATATGCCCGAGGCATCTATAAGAAAGTGAAATAGCAGTATGTAGAATAGTAAAGCAATAGATAGAGTACGTACCGACGTCCATTGTTCCAAATACAAATTAAAGTACCTAAAATCCTTGAACAGAGAAAAACGCTAATCATGTGAGGAGTGTGATATGTCCAAAATATAAAAAGACCATCAGACCATATCAATAAACCAGCAACATAGACCAGCATCACTAGTTTTGAAGGCAAAGTGATAAACATTAATCATTTTTTTTTCACAAGAGAAAAAACGTTGTTTTGAATATATTATATGAAGTAAAACAGTCCATGAAGTCATTACATTTTCACATCCGAAGATTGGAACCCAAATATCCATCCAGAAAAGTGGAAGTCCCACCCCAGACAATGATAGAAAAATACCCCATGTCACATACAGGGACATGATATAAAACCCAGTAACGGTCCACATGGAGATTATCGACAATCTGAGAAAGCATCCAAATATGCCCCAGGCATCTATAAGAAAGTGAAATAGCAGTATGTAGAATAGTAAAGCAACAGATAGAGTACCGACGTCCATTGTTCCAAATACAAATTAAAGTGCCCAAAATCCTTGAACATTTCAGAAGAGAAAAAACGCTATTTTGAATATATTATATGAAGTAAAACAGTCCATGAAGTCATTACATTTTCACATCTGAAGATTGGAACCCAAATATCCATCCAGAAAAGTGGAAGTCCCACCCCAGACAATGATAGAAAAATACCCCATGTCACATACATGGACATGATATAAAACCTAGTAACGGTCCACATGGAGATTATCGACAATCTGAGAAAGCATCCAAATATGCCCGAGGCATCTATAAGAAAGTGAAATAGCAGTATGTAGAATAGTAAAGCAACAGATAGAGTACCAACGTCCATTTTTCCAAATACAAATTAAAGTACCCAAAATCCTTGAACAGATCAAGAAAAACGCTAATCATGTGAGAATTCTAAGTAAAGTTAATCTATTAACATTGCGAATAAAATTACACCGAAGTCAAAAACATTGCCTGGCCATACACATGGAAAATTTGTCATCAAAAAATCAAAATATTAAGAAGACTACCCTCATACGGGGAAACCAGTCTTGAACGTTTAATTAACAGAATTCAAAAATATTACAAAGTTCTAGCACAGTAAAATAATCTAAAAGCAGCCCAATTAAGTGGGCCTACTAAGCAAGAAAAACAAATTAACCAAACTACTCCTCCGATGTTTCCTCCACGATTCGGCACCATCCTTCAGAAGGTCCAGGATCGCTAGGTGCTACCTCCACATGCATGCCACGGCTCCCCTCCTGAAGGCCCGAATGCTGGCTGGATTTTTTCGAGCTCAGACCCGCCGGACGGGTGCATTCTTCCTCCGTTTGGGCCTCCTCGCGGAAGACCACAGTGACTAAAGCCGTGATTCGCGGGCGGTTGAGAGAGAAATTAAAGGAAAATTGCGCAGTGCGCGTCGTGGGAGAAGGTGAACTAGCGGTGGGGAAGCGAGGAGCAGGGGAATCCATACGGTGGCCAGAT